>CAJJDP010000132.1:69832-341892 GCA_905182995.1 Paramecium octaurelia
AGGATCTTGGGTTATGAATTCTTCGAACCCTTTACATAGTTGGAAGAGATGCTGCTCACATAAGAAGAGTATGTAATTTGAACACATAATGGACCTTCTGTTCGGTGAACTTGGCAATTGGCAAGAAAGGATGGATAAGATGGTACATAATGTCCAAAATGCGGATGCAAAGATATATACCGATACTTAAAAAGCATTGAGAGAACAGGCGAAGAAGATTGCTGAAAGAATTAAAAAATTAATAACTTTGGATACCAACCATTTATGAAAATCCTGTTGAAATTATCATAATTTTACATCATTATTATTATTTTGTAAGATAATAATTTGACATTGATACTTTATCATTTCACTTATACAGATCAAATTAGTTAATTTATAATTTTATTTTTAAATCTTATCATTTAAGTTAGTTTGTTTTTCGATGAGAATTCTATTTATCAAAATTACTGAACTATTAATTTATGATCTCTCTTTCTTGTAAAATAGGCTTTTATTTGGTTAAATTATCAATTCAAAACTTCTTAAAAATTTAAATAATTCCTTACTATTTTCGACTGATAATTATATATACTTCAATAAAATCATTAAATTCTCTAAATAAAGAATATTAAAATATAATAATAAATCAGCTCTTCTAATATGAGTTTTCTTGATCAAAACTTGATGTCAACTATTTAAATATAAATTTTCCATTTTAATTTTCAAGAGATAATGAGAACTATTATCATTAGGAGATCTCATTTGTTATAATTTATTATTTCAATATTTAAATTTTAAAATTTATTATCTAAATATCTTTTCCTTATTTCTAAAACTTATCATTAGCTGAATTTAATTATTTCTATATCAGATACTAGCTCCAAATATTATTAACTTTCTAATCTTATATTAGATTTTATTAATTTTAGAAATATATCCTAGCTTAAGATAAAGGCTTAGAATAATTTAATACTTGCGTAACTCAAAATTAGGTCTAAAGAATAGTAGTTGTCTTCCTAAATTCATTATCTAGAATAATACAATAATAATAATTTTTCTGAGATTTGTTAAAGGAAGTATGGGCAAAATATATTTGCAGAAATAAAAGCGAATCATTCATATGTTTCTTTTAAATTAATATAGAAATTGTAAATTAAATGTAAGGATATATTGTCCAATCAATATAAATTAATTTAATTTTAGATGTTAGTTTATAAAAATGCTCCACTGAGTATTTCTCTACCCAATTTAGCAAGATTGAATGCCAGTGTTAACACCTCCCCTTAATGATCAACCCCAAATTTCTTGAATACAATAAACTTGGCAAATAATAATTCTTGTGATTGTAAAATAGATTGCTTTTAATTTCTAGACCTGTTTTAGAATATCATTAATATTTGACTGTTTATTTTTTTAATTATATCTCTTAGTGAATTTTCAAGTCATTTTAAATATTATTTTTGCTTCCTAAAAATTCACAGATAAGAATGAATAATGAGTCATAGCATATTAATAGGATACAAAATTGCTTTAAATATATTTAAATTATTATTGATACCTCTTTTTTTTACAATTATATTTTGTAATAATAAATTTTTTTCATTCAAATTGTTCTTTAATCCAGTTGAGGTTTCAAATTGAAAATTCTGATTTTAATTAGAATGGCAATTATGTGAATTTGAAAAGCACAAATCAAAATCGAGAGTTTACCATACAATAATCAATTTAATTTGGTAGTTAGTGTTATATGGACATATGAGTGATAACGGCCATTATTTAATTACTTGGGATGATCATTCAAAAGAAATTCAAATCAGAAAATATCATCAAATATCAATAAATAAATGAATAAAATGAATATTAAAAAAATTCAAGATGAATGATTATTTATCAATCAAAAGTTCAAAGTTCAGTTTTCAATATGCAAAAAGGATATTATATGTTATCTTTCAATTAATATTTAACCGCCAAAATGTTCCTTACAATATGTGATGGGAGAGTTGTTCAATTTATCAACCATTTAACTAAATTTCTTATCTAAAAATTATTTTCACTTAGCAAATGATTAGCATTTTATTTAACTTGAGTTCAGATTATACAAATACAATTAGATTCATCATCTTATTCAAAGTGAGTTGACTAATCACTCGCTTTTCCAATTTATCAAATCACCTTTCTATGAAATTTAGTTTATCCATTCAGCCCATTATGATATTTGATATCATATTCTTAGGCAATAATGGATATTAAAATTCTCACACTCTTAAATTTGTTATTGAACTATCTCCTCATGAAAGATCCCATAATTGTCCATCAATCTGTTTAGATTTTTTACCAACGTAATCCTAAACTAACAGGATTTTATGTGGTAATCCCTCCCACAAATCTTACACAAAATTATTCCATTCTCATGTATAAAATTCAATCCAAAATTTAATTATTTTCGAACCTTATTGCCAATACTAATCTTTTCATAAGCTCAACTAGATTTTTTTTTTTAAATATTTCATTAACCACATTTTGGTACATCCACCTTAGGATTAATTATTAGGGGCTCTCAATACTTAGTACTTGCCCGATCTTTCATTGTTAATCTATTGGATTTTCAATTCTTTCATACATCCCATTAGGAGACTTCTTGTCTATATCTGGCCTTATCATATATCCAGCAGTTAGCCATCCTTTATTTCATACCTTCCAGATTCATTTCTTCATCATGTCCTCTTATTGTCCTAAGAATAATATTCTCGTCATTTTATCCTACAACCTCTTCTCAACAGTAGGCCTCATATAACGCACAAATAAGATTCTGGATTCCTTATCCTCATATATTTACCTATACTTCAATTCTATGAAGAATTATTAGAAATATAATAATTAAAGCTAAAGGGAATTGAGAGATAAGAAAGAATTCAAAGTACTTAGTCAAAATCATAATCAATTAGAATTCAAAATACTTTGAAAAGGTAGCCCCTTATGATTTGATATTTCTCAAATTATTCCATTGATAATAGTGATTCACCTCAAATTGATATAACCATCAACCTTCTAATAAATAAAAAAAATGTAAGAATCAACTCAATTAAATAGTTCTTATTTCAAATTCTGGTAGAAAATAAATAAATAGAACTTAGATAAGAGGATCTAGAGAAATAATCTAAAATTTATACCAAAATTGATAATGACTCTAATCGATGAAGCCACTGTTATTTTTCTCCATAAATAAAATCAGTTAACTCACATAATTAATGTTATATCTCAATCTAAATTCATTATTTAATCTATCCTTTCAGGAAAATAGTTTTAAATATTTAATTAAGAAAAGTTTTTGTGTCATCATTATTAGGGTGATCCAGGGACAACATGTTCTTACACTAGGACTCAATAAGTTACTTTAGAAGGGTGGTATTGGACGGAGAGATTAAATAGAAATCAGACAAAATGAAATAGTGAGATTTAAAAATATGGAAGAATCACCCGAAGACCCTGCTGAGACTAGAATCTCAGGGGAGGATGTTGAATATATAATTTGTAGGAATTTAACAACTAAAGGTCTTAAAGATGCTGAAGATAATATTTGAATAGAAATTGCATTGTTTCATAATATAAAAATTAACTAGAGAGATTAAAGATGGAAGCTATGAATTAGATTACAGATGATTCTGTAAGAAGAGGATGGGAAATTATTTGATGATTGGAATGATTAGACATATAATACGTAAAAGAAGAGTAGTTATGGAGACTTTGAATTTCTTGTGGATGGAAGTAAAAGAGAGTGAGTAGAGAGATTCTATAAAGCAATATCCTACTATTTTTCATCTCACTTTTATAAGATTGATAATGGAGAAAGATTGAGATTAATGGAAGGTCGAATAATTGTTGTTAGCCTGGAAGAACTATTGAAGATTAATGAATAAAGAATGGATACAAGAATTATACCACGAATAAAAATGTACTAGAGATTGGTACAATGGGACCTGTGACCAATAGTGGTATAGAGTCTTGTAGTCAAATTCATAGAATGGCCCTTAGCGGATAGGCTCAAGGTATTGGTTTAGATAAAGATAGACTAAGATTAAGTTGGATTTGTATTGGACATAGGGACATAAGTAATAATTGAAGTAATTATTAAAGAATAAAAACAAACAACCAGACAAGAGCGTGGTATTTTTTGATATGTCAAATGGCAAATCATAAAAAGGAGATAATGAATAGCTATTTATCTTATACAAAAATTTAGTAATATATGATCCAATACTAAAAGCAGCTAGTTATTCATTATAAAATCGGGTTCATCAAGGATATTTTTGAGCCTACTTTTGTTTGATATATACTTTGATGAATTCATACAAGGAGTAAATAAAGGGTCAAAGAGAATTACAATTGTTATTCAAAAAAGAAAAGAATAAAGGAGAAAGTTGAATAATGGTAATATGGGATCTGAGAATAATGTTGCTAGAAAATTCTAGGGGAGATAACAGAAATTTTTAAAGAAGTAGCAAAGAGATATAATATAATTGTTAATGGGAAGAAAACAGCGTACATGGTGATTAAAATGATTAAAAAATTGGAACTGCTAAATTACAAAAAAGTGGAATACTTAGATATTTGGTGATGAGAATTATTATAAGGATTACTTCAAGGAGATCTAAAAGTCTGTTATAATGAAATCAAAAAAAATAGAATTACTATGAAATTCTTCACTTTAGATTCTTAACAAAATTTTGAGAGATTAATTCTTCTGATAATAAGATATATTGGAGTAGCAATAGGGAATTAATGTAAAAGTATATTGTAATAATGGGAGATTCTAAAAAGGAATTCCTAAAAAAAAGCAATTGGATTACAAAAATATTTCCTGAAAGAAATTATCTCAAAAATAATTGAGTAATTGGAGAAATAAGCCTCCTTCTCTTTTACTTTTATACAGAATGACATTTTTTTTTAATAACTTGAAAAATTCCTTTTTATCAGCATAGAATAGATAATCAAGTTTTTCTGCTAACTCTAAAATATACTTCTTTAAAGTTAGTTTCTCATTTTCATCCTACTTTTAGTTAATATTGATTATTTTAAAAATAAATCTTGTATCTAAAATAAAAATTCCTAAAATCATATGATTGTAACAATTTATTGCATTCTCTTATTGCTAATTAATTGTCTATTCTTAAATATTAATTTTTTCTAACGTCATTTTAATTAATATGCAATTATAACTCTAATTTAATTTAGGCATGATCAGAGATTTTGGTCCATAATATATTCATTTTATGTTATACATCTTTATTGATCAATACATGATCTGTTTTCGGAGTAACTTATTGACCGAAAAATGTTCTTTGAAAGGTATCCTTACCTTGTATGAGATCTTTAAAAATTGATGAAGGGATATTTTAATAGTTGAAATCACTGCACAATATGAGGAATAGATTTATATTCATTAAACTCATTGTTTATAATAAAATTTCATTAAACCATTTTTTATTTTGGCTAAACTTCTAAGTGTTATTAAAACAAACATTAATGGTGATTAAATCTGTAAATTAATTAACTGCTCTTATTACCAAAATATCTAAGGTGTCTTTATTAATAATTAAATTTGACATATCTATGGAGTTAAAATCTCTATGTATGCCTGTAATTATGCCCCCAGAATGTGTAGAACCACTTATGTTATAATAATATGATTAATTAATTGAATCGTTAAATTATGTATTTTTTACTTCTTATAAGCATATAATATGAGCGTTTTATTATTTGATGAAAAGCGAGTTTCACTTCTATAAGAACTTATATTCCACGTTATAAAATTAATTTAAATTCCTTTATGTGTGTTATTCACGGAGGGTTAAAATTCAATGGTTCATTTCCCTCCTTTTTAAAATCCCTTTCTTTTCTTTTTTATCATTTATCTTCCCCTACTGACATTTTTAGAGTTTATTTTATAGGTTTAAAAGGAATTGTATGGTCATTTTTTACATTTTTAACAAAAGAACTGTTCCTCCTAGGAATCTGAGCTATATTAATCTTATTATTTTTTATTGTTGATTATTAATACAACTTAGCATTGTCTTTTATTCATTCCCAGAGGTTTAAGTCGTTTATTTTTATTTCAGTAGTGAAAATACTTGATATTTTCATAAAGAGCAAAGGAATCATTATTTTTATCACCCATAAAGGTAGATTTTCTCTTGTTAGCATGATAGATAATAATAATTTTTTTACTTTTTACTTATTACTTACAGGATTGTTTTATTGCATTTTCCTTCCACTACACCTAATTTTCATTGTTAACTGATAACAAAGCATTTATTATATACTCTCTAAGTTCTTTCTCTCGTGCTTAATCTGTAATTTCAATTAATTCATTTCATTTGAAATAATTCTCTCATTTCTAAAAAAACTTTTAATAGAAATGCTCTATCATTAATTATAAAGTCTTAATAGTCTCAACTATCCAATGTGTTGTATCAGATAGGACTGTTTGAATGAGTTAATCATTGATATTTTTGCTTAATGATGTAAATTAGCCATTGATTGAATCATTGTATTGGATTTGGTGGCAAATTCAGCTAAGAATTAATTTTACATAATGATGATATTTTTAAAAAACTTATTCTAAGTAAGATTATAATAAGTGCTTTATATATTCTTAAGATTTTGCAGTGGAATAACTCTATTTTTATCTAGACAAGGGTTTTTTAAAAAGCATAAAGATGAGGATGTATGACTTTTTGTTGATCCTGCTTATCAGTTTCAAAATTAAAAAAATATTAAACAAGTAAACCCTGTCCTTTACATATAAATTTAATTTTAATAGGCAGGTTTTTGTAACTTAAAAAGTGTAAAATGATTTAGTTTATATTCATCGAAAATGTATATTTAGACATCAGCTCATGTCATTGAGATAATTTTTTGGTATTTTATCTTTTATTCTTCCTTCTCACAACTTTAATTTAATTACTTTGCAGTTAACTAGGGTATCCATTTATATTAGCATAAATATCATTATCACGTTGAGAAAAATTAAAAAAATTGGGTATAATTTTTGTTTCTGAGGAATCTGGTTTCTTTGGCAGTTACTAGAATTTAGACATATTCCAACTTTTTTGACTACAATCTATTCAAACTCATATTAAATTTTGAATTTTTGAGATAATGGCATCTCAAAAAGGAGTTTTTTTGTTTTGTATACATAACCGATTAAATATATCTGGAACAATAATCTTCTTTCTTGTTGTCTCTCGAATAATGAATTTTTGTATTATTAGGATCACAAGATTGGATAAGCAACACTTGGAGTTAAAAATTTTTATTCAATAGGTGCGTTGAATTTTTTTTAATAATTTAGATGCAATCAGAAAGATTTATGTTTATTGTTATCCAGATATAAATTCAGGAAGGTGTTATCTTTTTAATTATTATTTTTTGAATATTTTTATTTATTCATGAATTTAGTATTTATCATCAAACTAGTGTCTTTACAGAAGTGCGATTTACTCTCATCCTGCAATAGATTTCATAGATTAATAGTTCAAATATATCCGATTATAAAATCATAGAATAGGTATACATAGAAGATTTTAGGCATATACTATTATAGATTAGAAAAAGAAAAATTTTGCATGTCACTGAAAGCAAAATTTGAAAGGTAAAAACTTTCTGATTTTCAAAAATAAAATCCAATTAAAAATTTAATCAAATTTATTAAACTTTCTCTATTTTTTTATATATTACTAAATCATCATATTGTAGCCGCTGTTATTTCGAATTAGAATTAAGACCACTTCTTCTTAAATTTAGCTCTTCTTTAGAATGATGGACTTTATGAGGATTTTGATATAGAAAAATGCGGTTTATTGGAATTGCACAATTTCCTACTCTTAATCATAAATAAGGTGGAGTATTTCTAATATTTGGTAATTAGGGTAAACATTATAAGAGACATAACTAAATAACACAGATGCATCAGAAAGGTGTAATCATAAGCGCAAGACAGCTGTGATTAAGAAAATCATCCCCTTCAGGATGATAACCAAACTATAGATCAAGAACAAAAAGAGCTTGTTGATATTAGTATAAGTTTGAATAAACGTGAACAAAGCAATATGATTTCATAAAAATTTCAGTTCATAAAAAAAATTTAATACATATTTTTAATCTTTTTGATATCTGATATTGCTAACATGACTATTATTATTATTATTTTGGTCTCTAATTTTCATTGTTTCAGTTTAATTATACCTTTAAGTTGAATACTTTTTTAAAGATTTCTACTGTTGCTAAATGATTACAACACATTATACAGAAAGATTTTGTGAGGGCTAAAATTATGCTATTCAATAACGATTGTGTAATTTAAGAATAAATTTATGAATAATATTGTTGTGTTTTTTGATCACTTTGTAATATATATATGCAATATAAAATTTGCAAGTGAATTTATTGAATAAAGTTTGATATTACTAATTATTGATGAGTAATTCAATTTAATCCATATGATCCGTTATGTTATACAATCCAATTCAGCATTATAAATTATCAATTATTCTTGCTAAATCCTTTCATAAATATATGCAAAAAAATCCCCATTCTTTCTTTCAAGATAGAAATCAAAAATAAAGGGGAACAAAATTTTTCGAATATGATGTTTGCAAGATCTTACGAATTGCTAAATTTTTACAATTTGGCAGGGATCATTGGAGATTGTAATTACTTTATTTATAATGAGATTCTGTCATGAAGTAACTGAAGAGAAACTAAAATTCAATTGCATTTACAATAGAATTATTGTTATAACAAAATTATTAACATATAGGTATATAATTTGGATAATTTTGGCTCTCTCTCATCAATAATAAAATAACATAGATTTAGATTATTTGATTCTAATTGCCTCTGTTGTATTTCTGATAGATCAAATTTTCATCAATTAGATTTGTTAGGACCTTCACATTGAGATTCTGAAATCTCTCTTGAAATTATTGATATGATTCTCCAGACTCGCAAATTATTTAAAGTATAGAAGAGATTAAAAATAACAAATTACAAATATAAAGAGGAAGAAATAATTAAAAAGTTTACTTACTTCAATAGCTCTTCCCATTCTTCAAATATTTAAATTACATATTTGGTTAAGTGTCCTAAATATTGAAATTTGTCATGATAAGATAGAAATTAGCTAATTTAGTGACCAGAGTTTTGAAATATCGTTTTAAAAACGTTTTCTGGAATCCTATAACACCTCAAAGGATTCACTGAAATGTAAATATTTGTAGCAGACGAGACTTTCTAAAAGTATCCTTCCCTTCTAGGCTGTTAGTTTCGAGAAATATTTTAAAATTTAAGCAGATTAAATCTTGAGTGAAAGAGTAGTACTCAATCAACGAAATTCTTAGCCTACAAACTTTTATCCATAACAATTTAGTCAAGGCCAATCTTTGATAACAACGCCTTGAGATCTATAATTTCGAATCTATTGAAAGGTGAAACTTATTAACTCGTATTTTAGCTTAAAATTTGTAAAGTATCCTGATATCCTTGCCTTCGCTGTTGTTGATTAATTAAGAATCATAAAAATGTTTAATTAATTTCCTAGTTGATTGATGAATCCTTTTTAAGGCTTTTATTTAAAATTATATAAGCGGACTAAAATTTAGAAGTCATCTTATTTCTAAAAAATTGTAGAGAGGGTTTAATTTAACTGAAAGCCTTAATTACTAATTATTTGGTTATATTTGGATACACTTTATAAAGGGGCAGCAATCGTGCCCACCATAGCCTTTTGTGTATTTGGAAGGGATCTGGCCTTCATAATACTTAAATTAATTCCCGAGAAGAATTTTTGATGAATTAATGTGTTGACCCATCTTAGGAGATTGTGGTTTCCTTAGCCAATATATGGTTAAAGTATTCCTTAATTTAATTTTGTGAATAGGAATAATGATGGTTTATACTTTAGTAATTTAGAGGATTTGCCTATAACTTTAATACAATTTTTTTATATATCCTTTACAGTATGTGTGTTGTTACCATCATTAATGTAACATTTGAAGATCCCATGCCTTCTTTGTTATTGCATAATAATAGTAAGTTAAATAAGATTATAAAACTGAGTTGTATTTATGTAATTTAAGAATAGGATTTCAGAATAAATTTTGCAATATTGAGCAAAGAAAATATTCATTTTTTAATGTATAAGTAATTGCTATTATTGGATTATTTACAAAGTTCTGCATCAGAAACAACGTAAGTATGATATAATTTATCAAAATAATTATGATTTAAATTTTTTTTTGTGTATTTTTATATAGCCATTATTTTCATTCCATCATCATCTATTGCTAATAAAGTCGAATAAACAGATTAATTTAATTAATCTCTTTTCTCCTTATTAGTTTACAAATTATTTAGTTTTACATCCATTTTATTGAATTGAAATAAATCTAAAGTAAGTGGCAATAGTATAAACCTTTATCTGATGGTGAATTTATTTGATCAAAGGTTCATATTGTCATTTTGAAGCTCTTTTTTTATTTGTTTATTCACAGTTTGAAAGTTCCTTTCTACGAGTAGTTAAAGAAGAAGAGAATTTTAAAATGAAAATAAAAAGTCTTAAACAAAAAGTTCAGGGCACAAACAAAAACAAATTCTAAAATTGATTGATCAAATTGCTCAAAATAAGAATATAATTTTATAAAATATTGCAAAGCAGTGAACAAATTGAATTTCTAATGTAGATTTAAGCTTTTTGTGTATAAAAACGATCTAGTATTATAGATTTAAATAATAAGGCCATTCCCAAAGAATAACATGGAATTCAAGTAGAGTTTAACGATAATAAATATATAACGAAATAACAAATATTATTATTACAAAATAATTAAAATCGCAAAATAGTCTGAAGATTCTTTTTTATATAGAAACTTTGTTGAAGATATTGTAATTCTAGTTTGAAGTCTCTGCCCATTATTATTATTAACGAAGTGTAATTAAATCAATATCAATGTATATTACTATATGTAACATCAAGAAAGTTAACTTAAAACTAAATTCTGAGATTATCGTTACCAACCACAAAGAAACATAACCATGTTAAACTTATTCAAAAAAATATTTACATAATCATATTTCAAGTTGAATGCCTTAAAGTCATTTTGGGATTTAATGTAATTTATTATTAATGAAATAAATTTTAATTAAAACAGATTAATTATAAGTCCAGATGATGATTATCACAAACACTTTCTATAAGCACTTTTATTTTAGCAAACCCTCATATAATCACTTGTTGCTCAGATTTTAATTTGAACTATAACCAAACTCTTGTTATTATGATGTCTATCAATTTTTATGCTCCTATTCAACAAATTAGGTAGATTAATGAATTATTTCCAAAAGAGAGTTCAGACTGCCCTTTTTTTGAATCATTTCAGCGATTCTATGAAATTATAGCCATTCATAATTTTTCCATCTTTGTGGGACTTCAATCTATTTGTTAATTTTATATACAGGGTTATCAAATGGTTGATAAACTTTTGGTCTATTTCTAAAATTTGGTTAAAAAAGTCTTCTCATAATTTATGCATTATTACTCATTCAGTTTATTAAAAATATAATAGTAATTCGTCATATTATAATTACTACGATTCATATCTTAGTTATTATAATTTATTAAAGCAATCTTAAAATGCAAATGGAAGCAAATAAAATCAGATAAACATACCAAGGAAATATAAATGAATGTATGGAGAGTTTATAATATGCAATTGATGTAAAGAGTTATTAATTTTGCAATAGAAGTCATTTAGCAACATTGATTCCTAACTCGATCAAATTCTTAATGATGAGTTAAATTCCTTTAATATAACGACATCTTAATTATAATCCGAGTTACCAAAAGTCAATCCCAGTTATTCCCTTAAATAATCATATGACGATTTCCAAAAATAAATCAATCAAGAAGTGAAGTCATTAATCAAAACCAATCTTCAAAAAGTATTTTAAAAGAAAGAACAACACTGCCAAATCTAATATAAAGAAACCTAAATTAAATGGGAACAAAAACTCATAGACAAGGATTTTTAAAATTAATAACTTAAAAACTAATAAACTACATAATTATCACCTACACTTATATAGTCTCAATCAAATCTTAAATCATAGACTTATTAATTGATATAACAACATTCCATTAAATAAGACGAATATTGTTATGCAATCGCTTTCAATAAAGAATGTTCATTATTGGTTGCTGGATGTAAAAGTTAAATTAAGGTGTTTGAATTTAAGTAAGGAATATTGAAATAAGTTTAACTTATATGTGAGCATGTGGATTCTGTGAAAACTTTGAATTTCATGAAGAAATCCGATCATTTTATATCTGGTAGTGCAGATAAATCAATTATTATTTGGACAAAAAATTAACATAATTAATGGATTTATTAATAAAAGCTGAATGGACATACGGGTGATATCTATTGTTTAGTAATAAATAATAATGAAGATCTTATTATTACTGGAAGTTTTGATAAAACAATTAAATTCTGGTAGAAGCAAAATGAATGGCAGTGCTAATAGACAATTACAGATCATAATGATGCTGTGTATGGATTAAGCTTGAATGAATAATAAAATAGAATGATATCTTGTGGGAGGGACAAACTTATCTTGGTCATAGAAAAATCAGAATTAAATAAATAATATATAGTTGTACAAAAAATTTCAGTGGAACAATATGGACTTAGATTATGTTTTATTGAAGATAACACATTTGCATTCTAACCTTGGATGAAAGATAATATGCATGTATATGAGATTAATATTCATACTAAATCGTTTATCAAAGCAAAGGATGTTCCTGTAAAAGGTGGTTCAGATAACTGTTTCTTCCCTTAATAATATATAAAATCAAAAAGTATTCTTGTAAATAAGAATGCTTCAAATGTAAATTTAATAAGGATTAAATAAAATAATGAGTTTTAAATTGAGTAATCTATTGATTTTGGAACTAAACTAATTTTTGGATAAATGACTGATGATGGATAATATTTGATTACTTGGGATGATAAATCGAAAGAATATTAGATCAGGAAATATTATGAAAAATGAATAATCTGTTAAATTACATATTTTATTTCTATCTTCTTACTAAATTACACAAGCATATTCTTATTTATTCATACTTTTTAGTTCATAATCCCCTAGATATTAAATTGATAGAGAATTGTTCTGAAATAACATTTGTTATTATTTTAGCTCAATTACTCAAATCCAAGGTTTTCTTAAGAGCAGAAAAATTAATTCAGGCTTTGCTAAAAAAAATTGAGTTCTAAGCTAATCTTAAATCTATATAAATTATGAATCTAAAATGTAATGTAGTTTGTTTCATGAAAATGAAAGATGATTTAAAAAGCTCAACTTGATGATATCAATCTTTATGAAATTAGATAAAAAAGATTTAGTTCATCATTAATTCTGGAAAAAAAATATAACTTCTTTTCAATAATTGAATTGATACTTAGAATAATAATGATAATAATTTATTTCTAAGAATTCAGCTTAAATATCTGACTTTTCAATATTTAAGTATAAGTAAATCATTCAGTGTTTATGGTATCTATTATTCTTAAATTTCTACATTGTTGTGAAATAATTAATCAGAAAGTTATGGATTAATAAATAAAAAAGATTAACAACGTATTGTATTGAATATCTATCCATCTAAGTCATAAATAATAAGTTGCTGCAAATTATATAAAATCGATTGGAAAGAATTGTCAAACTAAATCTAAAATTAGAGAGTAAGATCTCAATCAAATTAATTAATTCTAGATTATTAATCATAAAATTATTAAACAAAATAAAAATGATAATCCTAAATTAATTAGATAATAATTTTAGTTTAAAATTATAATTTTTTTGATTAATTTCAAATTGATTGCCAAGATTGTATATTCTCTATTGAAATTAAACACAGATGAATAAAATAATGTTTGATTTAGATAAAAATGAGAATTAAGTAGAAAAATTTTCTACAACCCTCTCCTAAGGGGAGATGTACTTAGAATTAATTAAAATTCATTTTTATTAGATAATTTTTAAATAACTTTATTATTCAAAGAGTTTTTTTCATTCAAAACTAAATGGAAACCTGTATAATTATTTGAACCATATTTTTTTTCTTAAAGATATAGAAAGTCATATAGTTTGGATTCCAGAATTAGATTTTACTAAGTGATTGCTACTGGATTAGAGATTTTTACAAATACGAAGCAATCCATTAAAATAATTTTAAATCTCCAAAACAAAATTCCCGAAAACATTAATTAAATGATTAGGCTGCTTTGAAAGATAAAACTAATGATTGAAAGTACAAAAAAATGAGAATTGTTAAAAATGCTATTATAGATGTGTAAATTGTAAACCTAACTAAATTTGTAATTTATTGTGAACTTACTCTAAAAACATACATCCTATTTATACTTGTCATTTTCATTTATGGTTCTAAAAACAGATTATTGTTAGGTGAAATATTACCATCTGATATTTTATTTAAGTTTTCGATTGAAATATCCATCCATGATTCTTGTAGGCTTTTATGCTGATGATTGGAAATTAACTTCATAAATTTATTTAATTCAATTTCAAGAAAAAATATACAAGAAATTAACTAAGTTATGAATAAATATTAATTACTAATGTTTTTAGTGTTTAATAAATTTCATTAAAAAAACTTTATAAATTTGAATTTTGAAGTTCTATTTAAGTTTGACGAGTATTTTATCTTTTTAGCTTTTGATTTAATCAAAGATTTATAAATAATAAATGGTAAAGTTGCAATAATGAATATAATTAATGTACTTATTATCCTAATCGATTCCTTACTTGAAGTATTAATAATTCTAGTAATAGTTATTTAATCATTATAATTGAATATCAATTTTAGATACAGATTATCAATAAACCATAATTGATTTGAATCGCCTGATAATAGTTCAATTTAATAATTTAATTAATAAATCGAATCATCTCCTTTCAAATTATAAAATATGAAATTAGTAGAATAAAATATTGCTTAACCAATTATACTATAGTTTTATCAAAAGATTAGAGTATTTTGATTAATTAAATTTTAATTTTCATCCTTAACTATATATATTGATAGAAGAACTTAGTTTTGATATTGAGTTCTTTATAGAAACATAATCATGAAATTATTTTTCCTATCCAAATAATAGAGATAACGCATTTCTTTATCAGTTTTAATATTATTAAATTCTAAAAATAAAATATTTACTAAAAAGTGCTATTGAAGGATTTCTTAAAATTTATTAAATTTCAAATTAAGCCGAAAACTGACTCTAATCTACAGAAATATTTAGAATGAGAGAAATCTTTAAGATTTAATTACATAAATTATATTGTATTCTAAAAGTGCACTTTGTTTTATTTTCTGTAGTATTTTTTGAAACAATACCAAATTATCAAATGTCAAATTTTTACTTTAGATCATATTCTACTTTAATTAAAAACTAAATTATTAAACTAGATATGAAATAGGAAAACTTCATTTTACTTTAATAAAGAAGTTTTCGTCATAATAAAATAATTATCTCTAAATAACAAAAATTCTGTTATTCTATCATTAATAATCTTTATTAGTTTAACTGGGAGAGTTTGGATCACTTTAAAATTATATATCTAATATTTTAGTTGCTTTAAAACAAAAATGATTAATACACCTTTCTTATTGCTTTTTATTTAATTATACTGATCATTAAAATTAAAAAATAAAATAATAAATAAAGCTTGATAAAGAGATCACAGATGGTTTCATAATTCATATAAAAAAAGTTCTTAATAAGATACTGGTTTAATACGATCCATCTATAAAGAATTCTATTCCTTCATAAAATCCTATAGTATATTCTCAGATTGGCCTGAATGAAATGCGAAATGCATTCCAACGAAATATTGACTGCAAAACATATTACTATCAAAAATTTAAATTATAATATAAAATATGGGATGAATGGGTTAGCAAAATAAAATTTGAGTAGTTGAGTGAGAGATTAGTTGAAGAGCATAGAAGGAATTAATATAATCATTAAATTTACTTTAGTGTTGTTCTCTGAATAATGGTTAACTAAGAATAATAATAATTTGTTGAATTTTATGTTTATTATTTTGATATGAAATGATTATTTAAACATTACAATCAAAATTGCCTATTATTCGATATGAATTATTTACCTTTAAAACCCATATTGTATAATTTTAAGTTTATTATTTTCTCCTAATTGATTATTTAAACATTAAAACCAAATTGTGAATTTTATGTCTATTTTTGATAAGTTCTACTTTTGTAAAATTAAAATAGAACTATAAAATACAATATTTTCAAAAATTTCCATTTTAAAAATGTTAAACTCATTAGGAAAAGATAAAAATAATGAAGCAATATTTTTTTGCTTTTAACAATGATATTCTTTAATTTTCTTTCAACATAAAGAAAAGTATGTTATTTTGCAATAACCTAAACTTCTTTGTTTCCAATTAAAATTTGTAGCCTATAAAACAAGAGTTTTGATAGAAACACTAGCAAAAAGATTAAGTACTTATAAGAAGACTTTTAGATCTTCTTAGATCATTTATATAAACATATTAACTAAAGAATTAAAGACAATATGAAAATATCAATATTTTTATCATCAAATAATGACAAACAAACAAACTCTTAAAGATCAACTTCCTAAAATAAAATGTATCGAGCATGAAAGATAAATTGTTTAAATAGGATTAGATCAAAATTTATTGCCATCTTAAAGAGCCTTATGTGAAATTTGTGGTTAAAAGGCAATTATGGTACCAATATCAATAGACAGAGCGATAGTTATGATACGAATGATTTAAAATGATGAGGATATAGTATAAGATAAAGCAATGGTAAGTATGATTGATCAATGCTTAAATGGCGGAGATAGAGCATTAACTGTGAAAGACATAATAACCATAGGAACAGTTCTCTCAAACAAATTCATAAAGATAGGGGATAATTTTGTATTAAGATCAAAATATATTGCAAATAAAGATAGAACATAACTTGATACATCAGAATCATTCTAGAATAAAAGAAAACTAATCAAAAAATAACATTAATTGATTGGAAATTAGTCTATAGTTATAAAAGAGAGTACGAAGTATGAAGCAAAGACAGGGATTGAATGGATTAAAAATATCATAGAAACAGAACACAGTCAAAGTAGCTTTATCTCCTCTAGTTTTAGTCCTATTATAAAAGTATGGTCAGGAGGAAAGTTTAAAGAGTTGAAACATGAAAATTAATTTGTTCGTTGTGTTACTTTATTTGATGAAGAACTAATAGTATGTTATGCAGATTCAAGTATAAGAATTTGGAAATAAAAAGACGGAACAGAATGGACTGTAGATTAAACACTAAAGGAATAACATCAGGGAGAAATTTGGTCAGTGATCACTCATTTTGAGACTTTTGTAACTGGAAGTTATGATAAAACTTTAAAAGTATTTAGTAAAAGAAGAAATAATCGATTACATTAAAATTATAAATGCATCTAAAAAGTTGATATAAATGATTGTTAAGTCACTTGTATGGCGATTCACGATGATATTTTAGGGATTGGAAGTAGATCGGGATCGCTTGCTATATGCTAATTCACTGATGTTTGGAATCTAACCTAAATATTGTCAAAACATACAGCAGCCATTTAATGTGTCGCTTTCAAAGCGGATTAAAACTTATTAGCAACTGGATCAGATGATAAATCAATATTATTGTGGTAGATGAAATATGGGGATTAATTCGAATTATTACAAGAGATAAAGGATCATTAAAGCTATGTGTTTAGTCTGGCATTTCATCCTACGTATGCAGCATTTTTATCTGGAGGATTGGATAATAAGATGATGCTATTTGGTTTGGATTCAAAAGGGAGATGGATTAAGTTTTAAGAATTGAACAAAGACAATCCAATTACTGTGATCTAATTTCTCAAAGATAATTGGAAGTTTTATATTGGCACTAGTGTTGGTACAATTATTTTACATGAGATTGAATAACAACAGCAATGAAATTTTCCTTTGTAGGCATTATTCTTGATCTAAAATTGATAATTCATATCATAAATTGCCTTTTTAATTATGTTATTCTTGTTTTTTATTTTATAAATAGACTCAAAGCTATTTTCTTAATTCTTTTTCCGCTAATTTGTTTCAGTCAATCGAAATACATTTATGTTGGAATTTATTCCTAATTTGAGAATAATCTAGGGGTAAATTGATGAGATAAAACTCTTCAAAAGTCTTTAGGGGTTTTAAAATGTTTTCTAATAATTTATTAATCTCAAATTGAATTAACATAATGGATAGTTAATAAGATTCAAGGCTTGCGTCAGAGTAGGGGTCACCAAAATTAAAGTTAACAGCCCGTCAAAGAGCGTAGATAATTAAAGAATTTTTTGCTTCAAAAGGTAAATATCCAGTTTTTTCCAATAATCTAATTGACGAAGCTATAGGTCTGAATTTTCTATCATATGATAAGAAAGATAAAATTCTAAGAGATCCAAACAAATTATCAATATTTTAAATAGAGTTAAATATGAATTCTCCTCGTACTAAAGAAGCTTTATAATTAATGGAAGTATAGGATGATTGGTGTCATGTGATGTCTTTCTTAGATTTTTAAAGCGAGTTTGAACATCCAATAAAGTGTTTGGTAGATTATATGGAGTATTTATAAGGAAAATCGCGAAAGCTGTTGCAAATAGTTTCTTTAAGAAATAGACTGAAAAAAATAAATAAAAATAATACAGGAAACAATAATGTTAACACAAATTGTACAATAACTTAATAGGCATCCTCTATTTTTGTAACTGATCAAAGAAATTCATAAATTCTATCCAAGTCATTCAATACACGAAGTTTAGACTTTTTGCAATAATCATTTGATGATAAATTAGAGCAAATCACGAAAAGAAATACTTAATATCTCAATACACTTAAAAAACATTAGCAGTTAGATGAAGAATAGAATTAAAAGTTGCAACAATATTATTAAGCTACAATCCCTAGCATTGCTAGGAAAGTAGAGAAAGTAAAAGAATTACATAGATTGTAATATTATTATTACTATTTTAGAGAATAGAATTAACGAAAGCAATCGTAGAAATAAAGACATAAGAAAACTTTAGAGAAAATAGAAAAATTAGAAAAGGAAGATAAAAAACACAGACAATAATTTTAAGAATAAATTAAGCACAAATTTGAGTAATCTGAACTCAATAGGAACTAATTAAACTAGTCTTATCAACAAGAAATGTAAGAAAATATTGAAAGAAACAAAAAGCGACAAGAGGAGAGAGACGCTAAAAGACAAAGAGCAAGAGAATTAGAAGACTAAGAAGTTGAAGAAATCATAGAAAGAAACTAAGAGAAAACATAAATGGCGGAGAATTGTTTGAAAAAAATTAGAAATATTATGAAATTAAAAAAAATAGAATAACAAAAGAAGATAGAAATCGCTAATAAAAAAGTTGTTGAAAAACAGCAAGAAAAAGATTAACAGAGGTTATAATATTTTATTTAAATCGCTGATTAAAGTAATAAAATGGTTGAATCCCAAATGTAATTAAGAGCAAAACGCTTGAATGAGTTAAAACAAAAATTTGAAAAATAATAGTAAACAGTTTAGAAGAACAAAAAGAAGATTTTAAGTGAGTTTAATTCTAAAATTGAAGAAATACGATCATAAGAGGAACGTACTACTATTATTCAAATATAATTTAGAAAAGCAAGAAGATTTTATTAATGAAAACAGAACTTTAACTATGCTCTCTGCAGATAGGATTAGAGAAATTGATGAAAGGGAGAAGCTCAGAATGTAGAGAACAACCAGAATTAATTAAGAACATGAAGTAAATATTTCTGATATCTTAATTTAAGTAATAGTAAGAGAAATGGTTGTAAAAGATTATTAGCGAAAAGTAAAAACTGAAAAAGCTAAAATCATAATAAGAGATGTTCAAGGATGCGATTATCAAATAACATTTAGAGTTAAGAAATACGGTAGATAAATTAATGAAATGAGAACGTTCTGTTATGATGATCTTCTTATGCATTTTTATTAACAGAAATACAAATTTATAAAACTGCTCTTCTAGTAGTATTATCGTAATGTTTGATATGAAAATGTAAAAATGCAGAATAGCTCATTATTCTTCCAGTTTTTATTGTAAATTTTAACAATTTCTAGTAAAATTATTCAATGTATCGCTCATTTTTTGTCTAATTTATTGCATTTTCAACTCTAATGAAAGGATTTAGTAATCATCAAATATTTTATTAATGATAATCTAATTAATTTCTTCTATTGATTAAATCATCATTAATTTGTATTTGACGTCCCTAATTTGATATTGATATTACAATTAATAAAGTCATCTTTTTATATGATCTCTAAGGCTATGGAATCATCAACATCTACTTTTATAAATTTCTTAAAATATCTAAATAGTTTGAATGACTACAATTCCATGATTTCTTTATCACAATAAATCTTATCGGGGATAGTGTAAGTAGTTTTGTGAAATACAGGTTATTTTTTCTGTTTGGGTATTTGTATTCTCTTTGGCATTCTTACTTGTCTAATCAAGAGGCATAAATCGTTATTCATAAATTAACGATAAAATAAATAGAGTTCTTAACAATAATATTATTTAAATTTTATGAATAGAAACTTGAAATTGGGTAACAATATTAAATTTAGTGTAGGTGAAATTGAGAATCTATCAAAAATAAAATTAGCTCGATTTTCAGAGACTTCAACTAGATTCTTTACATATGTTGATGACACAAATTAGATTTACATTAATAAGATAGAAAATTCAAAAAATTTCTTAGATGTTAAATTATTCAACCCATTCCATTCGTATTTTGTTTAAAGTCAGAATGAAATTTCAAGTATCATCTTTAGCAGTTCTGAAAATGAAATCATAAATGGATCAAGCAAAGGAATCATTACATTTGTGGATATATCAACTTAAAAGAGTATAAATTCTTATAAACTTAGTTTAATCTAATATAAAAGGTCATTTATCTTCAATAACTGCCTTAGCAATATTTCCAAATCAAGAAAATATGGTTTTTAGTGGAGCTATGGATAGTTAAGTAAAACTTTGGGATTCTAGGTCTAAAACAGCTGGTTTCACATTAAGAGCACACACTTTATCTATTAGTGCTTTAGCTGTTTCTCCTGATGGTAAATTATTAGCATCTGGTTCCAATGATGGAAGCGTTAAAATTTGGGATATTCATTAATAGAAATTGATGGCCACCTTTAACGAATCCGATTCTTCTATAACATGTTTATAATTCAATCCTCTTGATAAAGCAATAGCCACAGCCTCAGATGATGGATGTATAAGATATTGGGATTTAGATAAATATAATTAGGTATCAATTTTTATCTTATTTGTTCAGATATCTTCAACAAAGCCAGATAAATAGACAGTTTATTCGATTCGATTTTGTAATGAAGGCAAATCCTTAATATCAGCATAAAATTTTTCTTTTAAATGTTGGGATTTAGAAAGAGATGCTTTATTACTAGATAATGTAGAAAGTTAATGCAAGAGCATATTAGATACATATATATTTGAGGACAGAGAATTATTTGGTCTATCAACTCAGAATTAGACTGGTTTAAGTGTATTTGGATCAAAATTATCAAATATCAATTTTGATAGTAGATTCAGCATAGATAGAAACAAATAGAGGATACATAGTGAAAGAATATAAGGAACAGAGATAAATGATCAATTTCAATAGAGAAATAGTTTCAATATTTTGAAGCCAAAAAATACTTAAAAAATATTTCAAAATAATTTAAATCAAAAAGCTTCCAATTCAAATCTTATTGAAGAGTAGGGATTTTAATTATGTAATAATAATGGAAATAAGTTTGTACCGACTACATAAATTCCATAAATGATTGCTTATGAAAGTGTAATTTAGGAGGAAGACATTAAAGAAAACTAATAGAGTGCTTTAGATTTAGTTACAAGTTAAGATGAAGTTAATTTATCAAGCTTTGTTATTGATGATGAGAACAAATTAAAGTTTATTTAAATAGATATGATTAACGAAATATAGAAGGATCACAATAGAGTTATGTAAATATTAAAATAAAGGATAAATTATATGAAGCCTATAATTTATTGGTGGAGTAATAACAACATAAAATCGGCCATCAATGCAATCAATTAATTAGTTGAACCATCAATATTATTTGATGCGTTGACAATGTGTTCACAAAGTTCAAGATTTAAATCTATACCAATAGAGTAAATGCCTTAAATGTTAGAGAAGTGTAAAGTACTAATAGATTCAAAATACTTATCTCATATAAAGGGAGGCATAGTGTTTTCTTATAAGGCATTCAACATTTATAGAGAGGTATAGAATTGATTTTTAGAAATAGGATATTTTAACAATAAAATGTTTCAATTAGATGTCGAAAGTGGATTTAAGTAGAGAGGAAAGAGTGGCTAAGTATGATAAAATAGTGGAATAATTAAAATAGATAATTTAAATGTCAAAATTAACCAAATTGATAGAAAGAAATAAGGAAGAAATTAGTGATTTAGCTAAAAAATTTTAAATAGAAATGTTAGGCTTGTTAAAAAGAATTAATTAATAATAATGATTGTGATTTTTTTCTATTTATTATTTTTCAGAAAAACTTTGTTTCTGCTGCTTTTTCGACAAATAAATCTCTAAAAACATAACTTGAATATATTACCCTTCTCCTCCAAAATATGGGTAAGCACATGTAACAAGAATAATGTTGTATAATAAGTAAACAATAAGAGGAACAGCTGTGCTTTCTTCAACAACTGTAGCTAACATATCTCCTTAAACACAAGATTAATAAATGTTTCCTCTTTTAGACAATTTGTCATCAACTTGAAATAGCTATTGATAGTATACCTTCATTGTAATATCGACTTTATTTCAATGCAGTTCCATTGATAATGGAATAACACATCAGAAATAGTATTATTACTGTATGGCCTAAGAGAAATCCTGGAGTGCCTCTTTTTCCAAAGAAATATGCAAATATAAATAATAGTATTGTGTCAGTAATTGTAATGATGAAAACCCAAATGATTGCTAGTAAATGCTTACTATCAAAATATCTATTTAATGTGATTGTGTTTCTCTTTGCTATTTCTGCTGCAATACCACTCTCATAAATATTAAGATCAAATATTCTGGATATTGATATTACAGAGCCAACAGTCATACCTTTTATAAGGAATGCTAATCCAATTCCAAATAGAATTCCAAAAATACCGTTAAAATCAATCAATGGATTATTATCAACCTTAAATAGATAGAGTGCTCCTCCAAGGAAGGTTAATGCTAATAAAATGGCTGAGCCAGCATTTGTGACTTTTAAGTAGATCATGTAATTTCTTGCTGCCCATGCCATTTTGGTAAATCTCTCAGATACGACTTAGGTTACATGAGATGCTACGCATAATTTGGCTCCATCTTAGGAGAGAGCTCCAATATAATAAAGGGGAGTTATTATTAAAACATTGATTAAGAATCCAGCAGCTGCTGCTAAAATTCCTGCATAACCACCTAAGGCATGTGCAGCTGTTGCTATTATTCCTAAGGTTAATACGATGATGATTTATCCCGAGGCACTAAGAAACGTAGCATAATTAAAAGATTGTGTTAATATTCTCTCAGATGATGATAATGCCTCTTAATAATTTAATATATGATACCAAATTTCTAACTGGTTGACATCCATGAGAAGTCATCCATTCGCCAATTGATAACAATACGAGATTGCTTAATTGACCTAAAATACAACAATACGTTATCTTTCTAATTGTAATGTCTTCCTTAGCTAATGTTTCGGGTGCTTCAATTCCTTTTAATGAAAATTATTTTAGTATTGTAACCATTGGCATAAAAAAGAAGATTAATAAAGTCATTAAATGAGTAATCAATACTTATTGTCTGATGTTTATTTTAGTGAATCTCACTACCTCATTATCCCAAATCATGCTCTTCATTGTTTAAACTATCACTGCGCAAAAGACATTAACACAAAAATATAATGTTGGAGCTAACAATGATTTCCAAGTAATATTTTCTTTAGCTACTTCTTCAGAATTAGAGAATATTACAAACCCTCCAACTGTTAAAACTGCTATACATATAGCTGAGTCCAACAAATTTACTACTTATGTACTTATTATGTTAGAAATCACATATAATAATTTAGTAGGTGATGAAATATAGGGATTATTGAAACTTAGGTTTCTATCGCATTTAACCAAACCATCAATTGCGTTAAAAATACTTCTCCCCAAAATACTTGTTGATTCTCTATATATAAATGCACAAACGATTATTCCCAAAGCATATCCGCAACAGCATATGCCCATCAACTGCAATTTATCTTATGGCTTATTATCGTTGCTTAATCCTTATAAACTCCTAAACAAAAAGAATAATATTAAGAAAATGAAATAAATGGATGCTATACACATTAGAACTACACCAAAACCAACAGTATACATGAAATCGTATAGCTCCCATTTATTTTGAATTGCAGTTGTTATCACTTTGCATATTGATCTACCTGCAAATGTGTAGGCTGTCCATGCAATTATTGTTATGGATGCAAAACCAAAAAATAAGCCTACTATAAATCCTGCTTTAGTTCCAACAGGAATGAACCAGATCTATATATAAATTTCATATTCATACAGTTGATAACAGAAACAATATCAATAGGATTAGAGCGTATATCAATTAAGTAAAGAACATTCCTATTATTGTGTTTGATATCTGAATGCATCCATCAGCCAATTCACTCGAGTAGTTATGCCTTACCTATTATTATTTGATTGAATACTTCATATTATCTCACTATTTCCTAGGTTTCACATATTAATTCAAATTGCTTAGCTAAATATTGTGGTTCATCTTCTCTCTCTTTCAATCCTCCACAATACGCAATTATACACCATATTAATGCTAATATTGATGCAAGTATTATTAAAATTATCGGCCAATCTGCCATTAAATCTATTCCAGCAGCCCCTGCTGTAAATACCAACCCCAGTCCTATAGCTCCGCATAGATACTTCGTACAAGTCGCTATTGGACCAAGACACATTCCTAATATGTCACCGACGCACATTTATATTAAAAACGAATTAATTATAATCTTATTTTCTATAAAATATTCTAATTCATCGTATATTGTTATTTTTAAATAGCTCCCCCATAACTTATTTATCTTGTTGTAATAGAGCAACTAATTATTCATATCCATTTTCCTACTTAAAAAATAAATTCATTACTTCTCCATTTGTGCCACCGAATAAATTACTTAAACCATTATGATTACTGCTAGTATGATTGTCTTCCTCTTCTGAAGTAACAGGTTCTAATTCTGTTTATTATTATTATTATTATAATTGCTATTGTGGTTATTATTATTATTATTATTATTATTATTATTATTATTATTATTATTTTTATTATTATTATTCTTATTGTTATTGTTATTGTTATTGTTATTGTTATTGTTATTGTTATTGTTATTGTTATTGTTATTGTTATTGTTATTGTTATTGTTATTGTTATTGTTATTGTTATTGTTATTGTTATTGTTATTGTTATTGTTATTGTTATTGTTATTGTTATTGTTATTGTTATTGTTATTGTTATTGTTATTGTTATTGTTATTGTTATTGTTATTGTTATTGTTATTGTTATTGTTATTGTTATTGTTATTGTTATTGTTATTGTTATTGTTATTGTTATTGTTATTGTTATTGTTATTGTTATTGTTATTGTTATTGTTATTGTTATTGTTATTGTTATTGTTATTGTTATTGTTATTGTTATTGTTATTGTTATTGTTATTGTTATTGTTATTGTTATTGTTATTGTTATTGTTATTGTTATTGTTATTGTTATTGTTATTGTTATTGTTATTGTTATTGTTATTGTTATTGTTATTGTTATTGTTATTGTTATTGTTATTGTTATTGTTATTGTTATTGTTATTGTTATTGTTATTGTTATTGTTATTGTTATTGTTATTGTTATTGTTATTGTTATTGTTATTGTTATTGTTATTGTTATTGTTATTGTTATTGTTATTGTTATTGTTATTGTTATTGTTATTGTTATTGTTATTGTTATTGTTATTGTTATTGTTATTGTTATTGTTATTGTTATTGTTATTGTTATTGTTATTGTTATTGTTATTGTTATTGTTATTGTTATTGTTATTGTTATTGTTATTGTTATTGTTATTGTTATTGTTATTGTTATTGTTATTGTTATTGTTATTGTTATTGTTATTGCTATTGTTATTACTATTGTTATTGCTATTGTTATTGCTATTGTTACTATTAAGATGGTAATTATTGTTATTAAAATTATTAGTATTACTATTATTATTATTGCTATTATTATTATTACTGTTGCTATTATTATTTTTAACTGGCTTTCTTTTCACTTATTTTACTTTCTACCCATTTACAAATATCCTTAGACTAAAAATTTAGGTTAAATAAATACTTTAACAACATTTTTAGCTGTCTCATATTATAAAGGAGTAAAACTACTTAACATAACTGCAGCAGCTTATTATTTGATAGTAATAACAAAGCATAATTTAGAGATCAAGTTTCCCCAAAATTTTATGATTCCTGAATCTCTTCTTTAATAATGCGATTCAGACACAAACTCTTAGAGCTTGAAGTTGGCAAACAATTATGAACTTTGCAATTAATCATAATGCATTAAATATACAACTGTAGAGAATGAATCACTCTGAGAAACGGACATAAATTATTATTCTTTCTTCAGCATATCACTTAATTTATGAATATCTCCAAATTCATTGTATTTTTCGGGAACCACCCAGCCCGCTAAAATTATTTACATGTTTTTATTAGCTGATTTTTCCATCTACTATAATGTAGTATCTTAAGAATAATATTTTTGATGCTTAAATTCGCTAGAAATCTTTGGAAATTCTTTCAATTTATTGTCCAAAGCATTTGTGTAAAATTCACAGGTTATCTATTATTCCTTTATATGAAATTTATATCTCTTTCCTATCTTTAAGATCTTATCACCAAAGCCAAGAGGAGTAACCTAATAATAAATCAATCAATTTACTTCAATTTTTTAAACCACAACTTTTTATTCTGGTTCATCATCATCAGGATTATATAAAATTGGTTTATTTGGATTTTCAATTTTCTAGATTTCTAATTCTGGTAAGTCTGAAGACATTGATTCATTAACTCCTTTGCTAACAGATCTACTAGGGGACCGTTGAGACTTTTAAGATTATTACTAATGTTAGGATTATAATGACTATTATGACTAGATGGACTGTTGAGATTAAAATTAGGAAGTTTATTTATTTTAATCCAACTAAAAATTATCATAAATAGATTATTTTTATTATTATTATTATTATTATTATTTTTATTGCTATTGTTATTGTTATAGTTATTGTTATTTTAATAATTATTGGGTCTGTTATTACAATTAAAGCTATTTTAATTGAGATTAAATTTATTATTATTATGTTTATTGTTGTTATGACTTGACGTTCGGATAGGAATCATTTAAAATTTAGTTGAGAACATCTTCTTTCGATTATTTAGTGTTTGTTGAATTTGATTAAACCTGTTTAGCAACAGGTTAGGCATTTTTCTAATTTGCTTGTTATATTGCAACAACTTTATTTTTATTTGGAGCTAAAGGATTGTAATCTTATTGTTATTGTGAAGATGGTGCATTAGGTCTTTGCATTAACTTTTCTTCTATCTATTGAAGTGCTTTGCTTTCATATTTTTTAACTGCATAATTCACTTATTCAATATTGAACCCTTTCTCAACAATCCTTTTTGAGAAATTAGGCAATTATTGCAATTCTTTAAAAGTTTAGATAAGTGTTGTCATTCTTTCCATGTACACTATATTATAACTATATTATATACTTAATTTATTTGTGTTGAAAGTGCCAAACTCTTAATTTTCAAATATCTTAATTCTGCCTTCATAAAAAATTTAATTCCTTAAAATCTACAATGTCGGATTACGTAAAATAGCTTATAATAATTCTTTTTTCTTTGCATCTCTTAATTATTAAGTAACTGCCTCTTAAGTCTTCTTGACTTTCTTTATGCTAATAAATTCAATATTTTATTCCTCCGCTTCTTATCTTTATTGGTTCTTCTTTCTGATCTATTATTATTTTTATTTTCTATCAAAATATGAATTGATATCATCAAAGGGTTTCTTTGGTTATAATTCCCTTAATCTTTCTAATTTATCATGTTAAGTAATATGCTGAAGTTCAATTTACAATTAAGATGCATCAACTTTTCCATCAACACATGAATCCAAGCAGGAACCACTTGCCACAGAATCTATCAATTTAGCCATTATTTATTCTAAATATGTTAATGGCACCTTCATTTTTTCAATCGATAATTTTTAATTATTCATTAAGGCCTAATCTATTATATCATACCCTTAATTCAACATATTTCTAAATGAAGCAAATCCCCATTTTTATTAAGGGTTTTCTTTAAATTGATTAACTTATTTAATCCAAATAGCAATTTTGACTCTCTCATATTGATCTCCCCATCTAAATATACTAAGCAAATCATGGAAATCATTAAAAGCCTGTTCGGTTTGTAAATTACTCTCAATAAATTCTAATTTCTTATTAAATTCCTAGTATTCTCTTATAAAGTGATCAGCATCAGGATATATGATTATGATATCCTTATACTTCTTCTAGAAATTGTTCATCAAATCTGTCAATTCTTTTCCATTAGGAGATGCTTTCTACTTTGAAATTGTTTATCTTAATGTTTAATAACTTTACTTTAGTTGTTCAAATGAATTCAACCAAGATTAGACTAATTACTTCTCTTCTAGCAAAGGTAAGTTTTGCAACTTTTCTAGTAGGTTTTACACTACAACTTCCTTTGTTTTAATTTGAGATTGGCTAATCTCTTGAATTTCATTTTAAATTTAGAGACATTCGTGATATCGTATTTCAACATCTTATGATCTTTCTATATTGATATTTTGTATCTTATCGATATCTTTAATAGATTACTCCAATTCTTCAAACGTATATGGTTGATTATTTTTGATCTTATTGGCGATATTTTAAATCTTCTCTGCTACATTTAATAAATTACTCAATTCATTA
The DNA here is from genome assembly GCA_905182995.1 of Paramecium octaurelia. Lineage (NCBI taxonomy): Eukaryota > Ciliophora > Oligohymenophorea > Peniculida > Parameciidae > Paramecium > Paramecium octaurelia. Next base: position 99,144 of record CAJJDP010000132.1, read on the forward strand.
ATGTAATCTGGAATTTATAAATTATGAGTTTATAATAACAAAATGAGACTACTGTATTGTTTCTTAGCTTTGAACAAATCAACTGTTTTGTTCCCTTTTAAAATTTCTTTTAGTTTCAAAAGATAGATATTAATTTTCAGATTATCTATCAATTATTAATCCTAGATGAATGACTAAATTAATCTTTAATATAAAGCAGTAAGTGCTAAGATGTCCTCACATGAACACTTGCTAAATTCTTCTTAGATTTAATGAATATTATAAAAATCTTAATAGAATTCTTTAGAAATAAAGTCGTGTGCTATATTACTCGATTTAATCTCTTAATCCAATAATCTTGCTTCCATAATTGTAAAACATTATTTAAATTTTTACAAATCTTATTTTGACTTCTTCCTTTCTAAGAACATCTATTTTCTATTATTATAATCTTTAATTTTATCAACTAATGCATTGAAACATGCTATTTTTTAAAGCAGGCTTACACAAATCAAGGCTTGTTTAGGTATATGCGACATAATGATTACATCTTGTAACAACTTCAGACTTTCATAAGTAAATTCTGGGGTTGTAGTAATTTCAAAATATTTCTTTACAATTGTAACCCAAACATTGTATATTTTAACTTAATCCCAGATACCTCCTTTTATGGAAAGAGTAATTTAGCTATATAAGTAGAACCACCCATCTAAATCTTGGGGAAGTGGCACTTAAAATAGGTAGTTTCCAATTTAAGAACCTAATGCAAAAACTATTTTTTATTGATTTGAAAACATTTCTGAAAATTAAATTAAATTGGTTTAGTCACTTTCATTCAATTTAAAATTCTTAGAGAGCACTTAATCTATTAATGATGATTGTATTTCTTATTTTGATTACCAAAGAGATAATAATATTTTAGCTTGCTTTTCCCAAAGAAAGTGTTAATAATTATTTAAAACAGCATTTATCCTTTTATCAAGTATGATTGATTATTTACTTAAAATATTATCTAATTCTAGTATGATTGTCTCATTATCATCTTTAAATAGAATTTAAAAGGGATTACAAACTTAATTAATTTTAAATTATAAATCTGGATTTTTATCATCTTCAATTTCCATTTCTTAATCTGGAGATTTATATTTTTAATAAAATTCATATAATTATTAAATAAATTAGCAAGCTTTATTCAAACTCTATAATAATTATTTCTCTTCATAAATTATCTTACTTTAAGAAATATCTTAGAGTAATTATTTAGCCTAATCTAGTTATTCAGTATCAAATATTTCATTATCTAACAAAGCCTTAATCTCTTTTTTCTTCTATAAGCATTTAGTTATCTCCTAATCAAATTGATTAATAATCTTTTCATCAAAATTTAATTCTTTAGATTTTTCAAAAGCTTATTCTAGTTATTAAAGTGTTTAAGATTTTGCAGTTCTTATTTTCTCAACCTCTTAAAATTATTCTAGTCTTTTCTATAATTCTTAGATTTCAGGAACATCATAAATCTTATTCATTTATAGCTCTGCTTAAAACTTCTTTCTCATTTATTCATTTAAGTTCTTTTGTTCAATCATAACTCTTAATTTTTATCTAAATTCATTTAATTGCTTTTCCACCTACTCCAAAGTCAATTTGTCTTTTTCTGAGGCATTGATTTCAACAGATAATTATTTTAACATTTAAATGTGATCCAAAGTGATCTTAGTTTGAATATCTTTAGTCACTTAGATTTCACTGTCATCCTCATCTTTTTCTTATTATTCTAAATCTTGCATATATCTTTCATACAATTAGTATTTAGACATAAATTCATATAACTCTGGAAAATCTTTATAATGGAATGGCAATTCCTCTAACTTACTTAAAAAAATCAATATTTCTTTAGTTGATTTAGTTTTTTCTAACTTTTAAACAATCATTTATCCTTCCTATAATTCTTATTTTAGGGTTTCAACCCATGGTACTGAAATCAATAATTCATTAAATTCTTGAATTGTTTTTTCAACAAATTCCTTACTTAATTTGATCTAATTTAATTTGATTCTAGTTTCTGATGTAAGATTATAAAATTGTTATTGACTTTTAATTTAAGTAATTTATAGACCTAAGTAGCTCTATAATTTTTCGTAATCCTCCAATTCATCCTCTATTTCATCTTCTTCTTCTGAAGAATCTTAGACATCATCATTCATGATTTATTCGAAATCACAGAATTTTTCTTCAGCTTCTTACATTTCTTTGATAAATCTTTTCTTAATTCGCTTATACTCTTACACTTATTATTATAAATATATGAATTCTTAAAATTCATTTGATTTGTATTGATTTTAAATAGTTTTTTTAGTTAATTTAGTTCTGGATATAATAATTTAAAATGCTGATTGTAAATTATTCAATTTATTAAGCAAGTCAATAAAAAATTTGCACTCATCAAAATCTTTAAATAAATTGATAACTTAATTTAATTTATCTTTTAAAGCATTATTATATTGTATATTTTATTAAATGATTAGGTTAGATTCATCTAATTAAGATAGAATAATCCATTGATTATTATCTCTATATGGTATTTATTATTTAAAAAGGAAATTCATAAAATCAGTTACATTAGATTTTTGTTTAATTTATGATAAATATTATTGTAAAGGTTGATAGAATGGTAAATTACCCAAAATGGTTTCCATGATTGAATATTCAGATTCAGAATCTAATATATAGTATTTAATTATACATGATTAAATCTGTGCACTCAAACTTCTTTCACAATAAATACCTAAAATAATAAGAGTATTAAATGTCATTTTTAAAAAGGGGGGCAGCAAGGACTTTAAATTCTTTGCAGGAAAATATTTAAGAATATGATCAAATCGAGAATTGCTCCATTAATTACAAAACGGACAGAAATAATGATCTTTATTCTTTTATTCTTCATAATCATCTTGATATTGACGTAAACATTTATCATGATACCATTCCATACATGTTTCACATTGAACCATTTCTTCAGAATCATTAGCTAATTGTTATTGACAACAACAATAAATCTATTATTTCTAATGAGTAGAACAAAAGAATTCCATCAATTAACTAGTATAACATTAATAAATACTCTTTTTCTTCTTCTATTTTTTCTTATTATTGATACTTATCATATAGTTAATCTATATTAATTTATTTATCCACTTTCTAAATTTCCAGAAATTATTATAAGATAGATTGGGATTTAATTTTTAATTGAGTCTTATCATTTCCTGCTTATACAAGGTTACCAGTACAAAATAATTGTTTATAGTTAAATTGGATTTCCCATCCTGTTGGTCTTTATGGATTTTCTGAGTATGTTAAATTATAACCACCGAAACTTACGATGTAATTTACCATACAATAGATGTGTGCATAAGTATTGCATTCTGATTATTAACATTTAATTGTGGCACCTTAAGATTTGCAATATGAGCATATTTATTTAGGAACTTGTAATATGTTATTTGGCTTCTTGAATTTCATTTCCATAAATGAAGATAATTCAAGTTGTTTGGATAATAATCCACAAAGAGGATGAACAAATTCATTGGTATCACTGATTTTCTTCTTCAAACCGCCTTTTTGATTACAAACTATGCATATTTGATCTTGCTTCTGACTATATTTGCATTTATCACATGCAAAATATCCTTAATTATTAGAATTGGGATTCAGCTCTATTTCAGTGGAAATACCATAACAATACAAGTGACAACTTAATTAACAACCATAACAGGATATTATTGTCATTCCTTTATAACTATTATTTTTTTATATTTACCTCTTTCTTATTATTAAAATCTGCTTTCAAATCCAACTGCACAAATATCACAAGCTTAACTCTAATTGATTTTTAATATATTAATACTTGTAAATCTCTTGAAATTGTTAGCTTTTTGGGTCTGAATCCAATATCTTTCTTATTTAATTGGTTATAAACTAAAGATAAAATAGGAATTAAAATTAATATATAATGGTATATATAGCGAACAAATGCATTATTTATAACACACCTACTGAAAGATCTTATTGCTCATTTTCTTCGTTGTCCATTTTATTACTTCTTATTTGCTTAAAATGTTTAAAAAAAATAATTAAATTATTTATATCAAGAAATCCTTAAATTATTTATATTGTATAAATTATTTATTCCTTATACTACTTCGATGTCACTATCTACTTAATATGTTTCTCGTAAATAAATAATCTAAGTATCTCATCCTGTCCTTTGATTTTGAAATATCTTTCAATCATATCTCATTGATATTAATACAATTTTTGTTTTATATTAAAAATATAAATTATCGTTAATGATTCCCTCTAAAATAATCAAGAGATAAGAATAACTCAACTCAAATTCAATCTAAGATGCTTCTCAAATGAGAAAGGTACAAAGTAACCTAATGTTGGTATCTAAAGCAAGTAGTTTACCAAAATAGTTTGAAAAGAATGAGAAATTAAAAACTACAGGAAATAAAATGGAATCTTTTAAGCATTCCAAAAATAATTCAATGAATCATTTATCAACAACTGAGAACACTAAAATTATAGATTCGATCCAAAATGCTTCATCCATTTATATTACTAATAAAACGGAAGAAATCTAACTCAGAAATGAGATCCATCTTAAAGCTTTAATCATTGCGGATTTAAATAAAAACATGGCTTTATTATAATAGTAAAATTCAACCTACGAAGTGACGATTTCATAACTGGAAAAAGACGTTTAATAATTAAATTAAACAATAGAAAAAATGTGTGAATAATTGACTGACTCAAACAATGAATTTAACAAAGAGATTAAAAAGCTTTAGGATTAAATCACAAGCAAAGATAAAATCAATAAGTTTTTCAAAGCTGAAAACTAATAATTATTATCTATAATAAAATAAGGTTCTTATAACAAAACTAAAATAGATAAAGAGAATCAACCCAATGTAACTTAAACTAATTAATAAGATTAAATCAATTATTTAAAAGATTAGATTGATCTCTAAAGAAAACAGTTTTAATAAACTGAAGATTCCCTTTAAAAATAAATAACTGGACTGAACCTATTTGTTAATGAACTATTTCAATAATAATCATCAGAAAGATTGAACACTAATATAAGTAGTAGAAATGAAAAAGATACAAGAAATAGGAAACTATCTTTATAAAATGATATGGATATATTCTAATCATAATTATAGCATCTTGATAAATAAAAACATAAATTAGATCATAAATTTGATAATATTCAAAACAATCTGAATTAATTAACTGAAAAGCAATTAAACTCTGTTTTGACTGACAATACTCAAAATACAAAAGAAATCATTAAACTAAGACAAATCGTTTAAATATAAAAGAAATAAATTGAATTATAACAAAAGACAATACTAAATCAACATTTCGAAATTCAAAATTTATAAACTCTGCTTTATAAAAATGATCAAGATAGTGCATCTAAGAGAAAAGAAATAATAGAAATTCAAGATGATATAATAACGAATGAATTTACTAATTCTCCAAAAGATGAAATGTAAATTTAGTTTTTTATTATAGTTATCATTTGAATGACAGTTAAAGCGATATTAAACCCAAATACTATTTGGACAGTATTTAAAATACATTTTAAAAGTTCTAAGTAATAACAGAGGAAAGCACTTTTAGAAATTGAATACTATACTTTATATCTATATTAAATATTTAGTTTTTAATTAATTTTTATTATAATAGTATTATTCTATTAGAACAATGAATTAACCTATGAAGAAAATGACACTAACAAGTGATCAACCTGAAAGATTAAAATAATTGTAGATTAGGATTCAAGAAGAAATCCGAAATTTAGTAAGTGAGAATCTAATCTAAAAATATTCAAATGAGGATCATTTAGTTAGGTTGTTAATTGCTAGAGAATGGAAGGTTAATGATGCTTTTGAATAATGGAAACGATGGGTTGAGTGGAGGAAATAGTATAGAGCTGATGATATAAAGATTGAAGAGATCCAAACTGAGATAGCTTTAAGAAAAGCTTTTTGGAATGGAGTTGATAAATAAGGAAACCCGTGTTTGGTTATTAAAGCAAAGAGACATTTCCCTGGTGAAAGTAATCCTGAAACTCTCATCAGATTTTTTTTGTATATGATTGATTAAGGAATTCAGCAGGCAGATAAGGCTGGAACTGGTAGAATTAGTGTGATTTGGGATAGAGAAGGTGTTGCATTCAAGAATTTTGATACATCAATGTTTACAATAATGAAGAAAATAGTGACTTTAGTGTAAGATAATTATGCAGAGAGACTGCATCAATTATTCATACTATATCCAAATCTTCTAGTTAAATCGATTATGAATATTGTAAAGCCATTCCTAAATGAGAAAACAAAGTCTAAGATAATATTGTGTAATCAGATGAAGGATCTACAAGCTTATGTTGGAGAGCATTATTAGATTTCTGATGGTTTGATATGTGAGAATATTGAATAAATTTAAATACACAATAGTGAAGAAGAGAAAAAGTAAATAAAAGAGATAATGAATGAAGAATAATGATACTATTGCGACATGATATAAATTAGATTTTTATTAAGAATTGCAATCAGAAGTTCTACTATATATTATTATTTCATAAAGTCATTTGTTTAAAATTACAAAAGATCTACTATCTCTTTTTCCATTTGATTTTAGTAAATTTGAAAATTCTATTAAAGATTAAACTATAATTAATTAACATCTAATATTTTACTGATGATTACTATTAAATAAAATAAATCAAAAACTCAATTTCAATAAAACGTCTATTGGTTAAATAAGTATTGATCCATTATATTCAATTGATTTAATGTCATCAAAATGAATAGAAGAATAAAAAATGAGAAAACAAAGAAAAAAATTAATATATTTTAATTATAGTAAATCAGACTAGAAAGTAACCTTTTCTTCTTATTGTTGTTTATGGTAAAGTAGGTGTTTTTTCTTGAGAAATAATCCATTATTGAATATTAGTAAATTATTCTATGGTTCTGTTGATAATTTTATTAAACTTGATTCCCTCATATTTATTATATAAGCCTTCATATCTTGGAGAGTTGACAAACCCAGTTTTATCGTTAGCCAAGGCTATGTATTGATACATCTCTAATTTTCTATTAGGAGTCATATGACTGATCAAAACTTTATCTTTAATTGATCCAAGACTTTGATGAGGATTAGAAACTATGACTCTGGATGGTTCGAAATTTTCATTAGCAAAAAGTTACGAATGATATTTTCTTTCTGTTTATCTAATATTTAAATTTGCTTCATCCTTAACTACTTTAATATCTGGTATTTTCTTTTGAAAATATTTTTCAACATAATATTTTTAATGAATATTATCTGATTTCTACGGAAATACAATTTCATAGCATTCATCATCAGAAGATACTTATTCAACATCAACAATTAGGTGATCTTTATTAACCTTATTTGATAAACTCCCTTATTCCAATCGACTCAAGGCTAGCAAGCGGACTCTCGAATTTTCATCCTAATGATAAGAATAGATTTTACCTCACAATTTCCATTAATCATTCTATCATGGAAGAGTTTGGCCTTTTCAATTTAACCAACATAAAAGTAATACTTTCCCAATAATTCATAGGCAAGTAATTCATCATTCTTTTGTTTGAGTTTCCAGGCAGCCATCAAATATTTTGTGAAGTACAATTAGCTTAATTTTGGATAGATCCTAAGTAGACATTCACCCAAACCTCTGTAAGATTTCATTTTATTACTATAATGGGCATCAGTGTCTGATAACCTTTTACAGATTTTGAAATAGATAGCTCCTTGGATAGGGTTATAAAATAATTATTCTATTTTTCCAAAAATGTAAAGAATTCTTTGATGTACACAAATGTTCTTTTATTTAAAGCATTCAACTAGAATTTCTTTCATTTGTTATTCGCATTCTTATCTATTGAATTTGTAGGCGAGTAAATTAGTTAAGTTTTGTATAAGTTATTCAATGCTTAGCCATGCTTCAGTTAAGTACTTTGAAACTTTCTGTTCAGCAGTAGCTTCATCATAATCTTAGGAATCTCTAATGGTTTTGATATCCTCATTATATTATTGGATGATATATTAGGTCATTTTGTAAATACGAGATTATTTTTTGAGTGTATCAGGATTAGTTTATAAGGCTTCGGGAGCCTTGTAAACATTAAAGAAATCACTTTATCTTGTACACTTTTTTGTAAGTCTTTGTCCAATCTTCCTTTAGGATTTTGCTTGTTTCATCTTCAATTCTGGTAAATGAGCAAGTGGAGTTTGATAATTGAATTCAGTTCTATCTGTTTAAGGTTATGATGATCCTTTAAGACTCATAACTTTATTGAGAGATATTTGGGTCTTTGAAAAGGTTGTTCTGGATATTCCCAAGCTATCAGTAGTATAATCTTGAGAAAATTTAATATTTTTCATTAATTATTAATAATACAAATCAAAACTCTCTTATTAATTTATCATAGTTCATTCTCTCTCAAAGTTTCTGCAAATGTTCGTCCTAATTTAGTAAATTGATCTTACAGAAATTTAGGAGTAGCGACTAATTATAATCCTTAGAATCTGCGCAATTTAGGAACTATATAAGCAAAGTAATAATAAGTATGTCCAATCAAAGCCCCTATCAAATTAGATTGGATTGATCTTCCAGAAATAATATTTAATAACATGAACATCCAAGTCATGTATTAGGCTTTGATTTGAATTACAAACATGACTACTTTGACAAACTAATATTACATATTAATTATCTTTCTTAATTTTATCTGCCCCAAACATACATCAACGCTTCCACGAAGTAATCTGTCAGTGAGTGCTCATTCAACCATAAACCAATAACAGTTATTGTTATGAAATTTAGAATCAAGTAATATAGGTAATTAGCAAATCCTATAAAAGTATGGGATTCCAAAGAAGATGAGATTTATTGACTATTTCTCAATATTCAATATTTACAAAAAGATTAAGCGCATCACAGTTATTAAATCAAAATCTCCAAAATATAAAATACTTGTTACTGTTCTCCAAGGCTATGCTTGATATTTTATAAGTTACTTAGAACTGATCTGAAAATGCTAATTTATAATTTAAATATAGGTTTGATGGTTTCAAATACTAAATGTAAGTAGCATAGCTTAATATCACGCTACTGATTATGATAACTCTAGTTAAAGGGGGAATATTAAAAATTTCCTGCAATACCATTCTCTTTTAAAATTTTTAATAATTTCTATTTTCGATAAATAATCAATTAATATAACAAAATATCGATGAGTCATCAAAAAACTAATCTCAATTAATTAATCGTCCTTTTGATTTGTTAATTAAACATCAATACATTTATATATATTAATCAATCTCACTTAATTCAACACCTTATGATGAATATAGAAAGGAAATAGCCTTAATTTCATAAGAATTCCATTTGAAATATTATACAGATTGATTTTTACTTATGATATTGAATATTGTTATTATAATGAATAACATCCTTTTTAATCAGCAAACTTTATATTAGTTTCAAACATTATAAAAAATGAAATATAATTTTAATATTAAATATTAAACTACTATCATTATAATTTATAAATTGCGTAATTAATGATATTAAACAATGCATATGAATGTATAAACTTAAAAATAATTAGAAGAACACATTTAATGAAATTTGATGCTACCATCTTACTTTAATAACCTACTTCTCTAAGTCCTAATTTCTCTATCTTATTTTTTCTAAACATAATATTTTAATAGAATCAAATTATAAAACATATAATTGTAGCTTGTAATTTGTTATAATGCTATAGACTTATTTAGAATAGACTTATTTTTTAAAATTATGATGTTTTATTATCCAAAATATGAAAAAAATAATATTTGTTAAAAATATATAAATGTATGGCTTGCTTAACTTTGAAAATCCAAAAAACTAAATATTCAAAGATCATCTTAATAAATTTAATTAAGTTATTAGTAGTATTTATAAACATTGATGTTTTTAAATTCTACATGATTAGCCGACATCATTCTAAAACCTTGAATTTTAAAGTGGATTAATTCAAAGTAATAGAATACGACTTTCAAAGAGAGTTTTGACCTTTTGTTCAATAGATTAAAAAAGAACTATGACATTTATATATATTATATATTATCATAAATGTTCAGTAAAAATGTGAAATTTATTATTTTATTATGAGTTCATGAATAGAAACAAGCATCAAATGGATTCTTTCCATTCTTTTTTGTTCTAATTTTTTGTTGAATTTATAAAATAATAGATAACTAATGCATTGCTCATGCTTTAGTTTAGAAATATTCCAATATAGGCTAACTATTAACAATATTTGAGCAGTAATGAAATGACTAGGCAATATTTCTGCTTTTGGAATGGTTAAAATTTGAAATTATATTAATTGATGCCCTTCATATAATAACAATTGAAATAATCGCTTTTAGGGTATTAAACTGTTAAGAAAGGATGAGTTAGTAAAATATGGAAATAAAATTGAAAAATTTTGAGCCTCATAATGAGTTACTAGAGATGTTTTAAAAATAATTGGAAAAGAATGACATATTGTGATGAAAGATCATTTAAGAATTGATTGTTAAATTAAAATTGAAGTTAGTAAGAAACTTGAAATGGAATTTTACCATTTGGATGGAAATATGAGTGTGGAAAGACTGAAATGTATTTTTTATAAGTTTATTGGAGAAAAGTTGGTTGATTTTAATTAAGTAATTAATTGTATTAAATCATGGAGTGAATTGATAAGAGTAATATTTTTAATTTATGGTAATTTGATTGGGAGATGTTGAAAGTTGGACGTAAAGTGATTAAAGGTAATTTTAAGTTCAATTTAAGAGTAAATGGAGAGGAAATATTTATAAATTTAAAAAGTTGTTACAACTAATTAAATAATAAAATAAATTATTATTATTTTCATATATTCAATAGCATTAACATTTGGTAATCAAGAATTGATTCTTGGTAACACAAAACTCTATTATGATTAGTATAGATTATGTTAGATTGGAAATGGATATTAAGTTTGATTAGGGGAACCAGGTTCATGCTCTTGTTTTACATTGATTTATTGTTTAACTTCTAGAAGTTGCTTTATTACTAATTGTGATGCCCACAATAAATTTTGTAGAGTAATTTAATATACCGGGCTTGAGTTTTCCATGGGTCTTTATAATTGTTACGATAATATGATATAGAGTTTTTAACATTACGATTGAAGAAGTGAGCGCTATTCTTTAGCTAAATTTACTTAGTCTTCCTTTGTAGGTTGCTTATCTATATAAATCTATATAATTATATTTAAATTTACTTGGCTAACTTCTGATGATACAATAGGCTCTGATAGTAAAAATGTGAATGGATTTACGATAGATATTTTCAGAATATTCTCAACCTTAAGCTTCTTCTTTCTGGTTTCCTTTTTCCCTATACGACCATCTTTCTCGTATGCCTTTTAAATTGTCCGAACAGTACAGTATTTCAGTTTAAGTCTATTAGCTACCTATATTAAATAAATGTTTAAAATATCATATATATTAGTTAGTGATATTGATAATTTTAGCAAAATTTGATACCTCTTAAAGAGAAAGTTTGTCATTGATAAGCAGCTTTAATACGACTCTTCTTTCTTCTTTATTGATCTTTTAGTATTTTCTTGATTGTTTTTGTTAATCATCGGCATCCCCTGATTTGGTCATGATCAAAGAATCTTAATTATTATATTTATAAAACAAAATTTTAAAAATAATGCTTATTAATTTAAATAAGATTCATTTTATTAATAATTATATACACTATTTCTCATTGATTTTGCAAATTATTAAAAAGTGATTCAAAATCATCTATCAACCTCTATTGAATAAATATAAAATAGGGGTATTAAAACCTTATTAATTCCATACTAAATTTATGTAATTGTAAAACATTCAAAATTATATTAATAAATCACAGCGCTAAGTATAATAAATCATCTATAATTCTAATACTATCTTCCTTAATATCATTGAATTAAATTAAATATCCCAGCATATCAATATAAAAAATGCAGATATTCTTGTATATTGATTTTAGACAATGTACTCAATTTCGTTTTAAATAACAATTTTCATACTCACTCTTCTGACATCAATCTGCAAAAGTTTCCGTAATTAGATCAATTATCACTAGTTGTTCTCATACTATGAAGATAATATCTTAGCTTAATATGAATTTTTCAACAGTTATATTTTATGAATAAAATTCAAATATTTCTTCTCAACAGAATTTTCAAGTAAATTTGCCAAATAAACCAATTATTTCAACAGTTTATGACAATTGTATTTTGAATGTTGCATTATATTTATATTTCATATGTTTTGGATCACAAATTAAATAATCTTAAACTTTTCTAATGATTTTGTTCTTAAAAGATAGATATTGAAATGGAGATATTAATAAGCAAAGAAATTTAATGATTAAAATTTAGTATTTAGAGGAAATTATTTTTGATAGTTTGGTTAAGGTGTGTAATACACTGAAGTAATTAATTCTGTTGACTGTGAGCCAATATGTACAACATTGAGAAACAATTTATAATTGAAAAGCACTAAAATAAATGCCATTGATCTTTGAAGATTCTAGAGTCAAATGAATATTTTATTTGGTATTAATTATTAAATTTTAATTGAATGAATGATATTTAGTTGTTAATATGATACATCATTTTATGTTTTTCATCATTGTTAAAAATTCATAACAAGAGATTTGTCCATCGGAACCAGAATAAAACTTTTTAACCTCTTGTTTCCATATATCTTCAAAGAAACCATTAAATATATTTTAAAAATCAACAAAATTAATAACACCATCTCTATCCTAGGTTATATAACAATTTACTTTATCAAATATCCTAAAAGTCAACTGCAACTTCTATTTAGACAATAATTAATCTCTATCAATTGCTGCAATTAAAAACTCTAAATATTACATAATCTTTTTGTACAAGTATAATCGATAAATCCAGAATTATTTTTATCAACTTATTAAAAAATACGATTAACTTTTTCTTAAGCTTCAACTCTGGAAATAATCTTAGAGTATCCTTCTAATAATTCCTCCATGCTTAACTTACCATCTTGATCGGTATCAAGACATAAGAATGCTTATATTAATTCTGCCTTCTCCTCTTTTGTAGCTAATTAACTCACAATAAATTCGAGAAACATCTCTTGTAATTGTTACTGTCTTGTGAAATGATACATATTTTTTAAAACCTTGTTCATTGATGGTAAATAGAATTTAAGATGATTATCATACTTTTATATCCAAGGATCAGACAAGGATTCACGAGCACTCAACCTTTTGTCTAAGAATTTATTAAAATTATCTACTGGGATCGAGTTATAACAGTTTTGTAATAAAATCTTTGGCTTCCTTAGACACATCTTCCCATTCCATTGAGTCAAATGAATAAATTCCTTTTGAAATCTTCTTTATTATTTCGTTTTTAGACTTTCCATTAAAAGGAGGATAACTGATAACTCAATAAAAAATATTTTACCCACATAGAAGTAAATATAAAATTACGCCACAAGACCAAAGATCACATTTTTCATCATATCTCTAGATGAGGACTTCAGGTGCTATGTAATATGGAGTTTCTGAGTTCGAATCCAATTTCTGAATTGAAGTAAACTCCTATGAATTACCAAAGTCAATTATTTTAAGTAAAGCGTCTTCTTTGTCTGAGTCATACAATATATTCTCAGGTTTTAAGTCTCTATTCAGTAGATAGATTCTAATACCCATGTATAATCTTCTCATTATGACAATAATTGACTGCTAATAATATTTATTTCATTGTTTCAGCTGCTTTTTTTTCTGAAAATCTGCCCTCCTTTCTCATTTTATCAAATAGTTCTCCTCCTGTATACAACTCTGATACTATAAAGAAAGACACTTGATTCTAATAAATTGCATATATCTTAATGATATTTGGATGATCCTTTGATGTATAAATATTATAGATACTAATTTTTAAAGTATCTTGGCCTCATTCATAGACCTTTCTTATTCGTTGTAGTTAGTTTAAGATCTTCTAATTATCTTAACAGCCCTCTCTAGACCAGAAATGTTCTGAATTGCTCTATACACAGTTGCTTAGGTTCCTTTTATAATAATCTAAGCCTTTTATACCAGTTCCAAAAGGAGGATATTTGATGGTATAATCCTTTGTTATTCTTCCCAATCTTTCACATGTTGCTACATATTGTCCAATACCTGGATACACTATCTTCTATTTACATTCATACCATCATTCAATAAATATTTTTAAATATAAGTATTGTCTGGGTCTGATTAGTTTTGGTTGGTTCTTTGGTGCTGAACTTTTTAAGGACTTTTTCCTTAGAAGGTACCCATAAGTTATTATAATTAATTTAATAAATGGGAACTTGTACCCAAAACAATAATAAAGTACTACATTCAGAAAAGACTTTATAAAGATTGGTTATGCACTTCTACAATGTTTCTATGCATTCACATCCAGACATTGATAGTCTCATAAATACGAAATTGAATTCTTGCAAGATTACACAGAGGGGATTGAGCAAATGCTTAATAGAAGAAATTGTGTTATTCCTAAATTCTTACAAGACCAGAACTCCAGAACAAGATGAATTGCTTAATCATTTCAATTATGTTTACAAATAATCTTTAAAGAAGTTTGATCAATTTGGAACCAATCTAGGCAAAGTTATATTAATTGTATTATATATAACATATACCAGACTTCAATAGAAGTGTTACTATGTTTTAAATCTCTAGAAATGGGGGACTTAACACCTGTGGATGTATGGTGGGTGTAAGAACATTTTCAAATTAGGTACCGAGTGTTGAATGAACAGTATAACGTAGAATACGACCACTTTTTGGATATGAATTATTTGATTAAGTTTCTCTACCTTCTCAAAGAATGTGTGAGAATTGAACTCAAAAAGAACAGCCTTGGAACAAATCATTTTTATCTCTCAATTAGACAAGACTATTAAGATATCCAACACACCTCTAGAACTTAAGATACCTACAAAACTTAATAAAAAAGATTGGATACAATTTGATGATTACCTCAATTTATTAATTAAATTTTATCAATTCTTCATAATATCTAACTTTTATTCAATTATTCCAGTTGATCAACTAAATGCCATTAATTTAGTGAATATAACACCAAATTTCATAAATGGATGCAACACTAAAACTTCTTCATTTTGTAGACCATCATTGACATTCTCTAAAACTTGAAGAGTAATTATCAGAAATCATATTTCATGTTGAATCACTTTTTATATAAATTAATTTCTTATCTATTTTTGGTGTTGCTTTGGTTAATTATACCTAAAAAACAATAATAACTCATGATAATTTAGATTTTATAAGAAAATTGAATTTGAATAGGTAATCTAAGGAATTCACATTTATTTGATAATCCATTTCATTAGAATTTTATAATAGTTACATTATGACAAAAATAACTCTACATTTGATAAATTTTATTTTATTTATAATTTATGAGTTAAAGTAAAATATAATCTCATTTTGAAGCATAAATGTAGTCTTCTTAAGGATTTAAATAAGATAACCATTTGTAATAATTTGTGTTCCATCTTTAGGAATGAATAAATTGAAGAATTCATGGATCACTTAGATTAGGAACATGATAGTGAAGATGAGCCTTTGGAGGATTATAGGAGAGAAGGTGAATTATTACTATTACAGATTATTTAGGATATCATCCAGCTCATATTGGTGAAGTCTTACTAAACAGATATGTTCTCATGTAAAAGTTGGGATGGGGACGCTTTTCAACTGTGTGGTTGGCTAAAGATTTTAAATACGATTCTTATGTGGCTATAAAAATTTTGAAGAGTTCCCCCAATCAATAAGAAGCTGCATATGATGAAGTAAAACTATTAATAAATATTTTTAGGTTGAAATTCTATATAAAATTGCTTAGAGTGTGTAGAATCCAGTGTGGATCCAGTCACTGAAAGAATATTACGCAGACGTATTAAATGATTCTAAGTTTACTACTAGTAAGGAAGAACTTCATTCAACAGAGATGATACTCATATTGTTCAATTGTTGAATTCTTTTTTGTACAAAGGACCTTATGGTTATCATTTTTGCATGGTATTTGAGATATTGGGAGTCAATCTATTAGAGGTTATTAAACGGTATGAATTTCGAGGAGTAATAAATTTCAATAAACGATAATTAGTGTCCCATGAATATTGTTAGAAGAATGGCCTAATAGATGATGATTGGGTTAGATTATTTACACAGAATTTGTGGTGTTATCCATACAGACTTAAAACCTGAGAATATTCTATTATGTTTATCTGACGAGGAGATTAAAGATTTAGTAGAAAATGGATTATCGACATCAAACTAAGTGTTTTCTGATAGAATCCATATTTATAGATAAATTTTAGGAATAGATGAAGACAAATTAGCTGGGGAAGAGTAAAATACTCTCTAGAAATAAGAGGATTATGATTTGGATTCTTAATCTACAAATTTAACAAAAACTCAAAAAAGAAAATTATTACGAAAAAAAAAATTATAGTAAGAATAATAAAATGAATTGAAGAACCAAAAACATGAAAAACCTAAATCAATAAAAGATTTATTTCAATAATAACAACGGTATTTTGCTTAATAATATTTAGGATCTCATCTTCATAAAAAAGAAAATTGCCAGACAACTTTCGTATAAAAATAGCAGATCTTGGTAACGCTTGTTGGGTGCATCATCATTTCTCAAATTTGATTCAAACAAGACAGTATAGATCTCCTGAGGTTTTGTTAGGGATTTCATATAATCAAACTGCAGATATTTGGAGCTCAGCTTGTGTAATATTTGAAATGTTAACTGGAGAATGGCTTTTTGAACCAAGACAAGGCCCAAACTTTTCAACAAATGAAGATCATTTAGCCTAAATTTAAGAGTAATTAGGGTAGTTTTCTATGGATTATATTGCAAGAAGCTCAAAAGCAAAAGTAATTTGAATATTAAGTATTATTTCAGAGGTACTTTACTAATGATGGAAAGATGAAACGAATTCCTTAAATAAATTATTGGAGTTTATTAACTAAGTTAATAGAGAAATATAATTTCAAAGAAGAAGAAGCTTTGTAATTTGCTGCATTTATGATGCCAATGTTAAATACATTACCTGAAAATAGAACATCAGCTTAGGAAGTTCTAAAGAGAGAATTAAGCTCCAAGAATTTGGATGATTAAAATAGATTTACTTATTTGAAGAAATATTTAGGTCAAATATTTTAATTTTAGAATTTCAGAAATAATATTCCGAATTCGGGTTGGTTAAAAGCCAGAACTAATTAATAGATTGGACATTTTATGAATGATGAAGAATTCAGGAAATATCGTAATCAAAAGAGGGAAAAGTAAGAGGATGAATATACTTCAAATATTATGGGGGTTCAAAACTCATTATTATCAAATAATCAAAGAGTATTACGAATAATTAAATCATTAGGCAAAAACAAGGTCTTATGATGGATCGAATTCGTAAACTTCTTAACAGGATTAAAAGATTAAAGAAGATGGAAAATATGTGGATCATAGAGTGATTGATAGATCATTTACAGATTTAGGATATATTGGATATGGAGACGGAATTGATTTAGAATAATTAGATAGCACAGGAAATTGGCAGTTTAATTGAATTCATCTATATATTAAGTACGTAATATTTTGAATGATTTTATAATGTAATGGTTTATTTCATTGATTGTGATGACCTTCAAATGCTCTGATATTATGGGCAGTATTAATCACAAAGTTAGATGTGTCAACAACATAACCTTTGGTAGCTGCTTCAAATAATTCAGGATGATGAACTATTCCTTCCTATTTCCATTTATAATTCAAATACTTTCATGAAATAGATCACTTCATCTTAAACTGTGGTACCCAATTCTTGGATATGATCAAGTTAACATGCTAATTCATACTTTAATTGTCCTTCTTCAGTCAAATAATCTGCATTGTCACGATCATCGAATTATGTGAAATCAGCTGTTAGTGGATGGAATTAATATGTTTCAACCCAATAAGTGTTTTTATCATTAGCAAGAGTGTTTGTCTCAATCTTTAATACTTTGCCACCTCTGAGTAAAGAGAGTCTTTGTATTTTATATTACAATGATCTCCAATACCTATGTAAAATGGATAGATTTATTACCACATTCTTGGAATCCACAAAAATGAAGGTGCATAAATGAAAAGGTTGTTCCAATACCATGCAATGTCTAATGGGTTCTTAAACCAAAGGTAAATGGACAATGGAATGGCTGTCTCATAAAGTATATATGGATATTTAAGGAAGATTGTAAGATGTTTATGGGGATCACATGAATAACTAATGATTAGTGATTGAATTACAGCAACACTTCTCCAATTCTATCGAACTCAATGGTGTATGTTGGTTTGTAAATTCGATCAGTTTTGACAACATATGAGGATTCATCATTCATCACCTATGCTTTGTGTGCCACTGTGGCATTGTGGAAATTTTTGATGTGGTTGAGTTGATAGAGATTCTTCAAGCCCAACCTCAAAGTGTTTATTGATCTGGTGAGCATTAATTAAAGATATTATTAATTATGTTTAAGTTTAGCAACAAGAGAATGGGATATGAGAATAAATGCTTGAAGAAAATTTAGATGCCCTCTAAATATTTAATATTAGCATATTAATAGATATAACTATGCCATCGATTAAGAGGGTGAAGAAGGTATTGGAAATGAAGCCAGACTATTAATATAGAAATAAATGCCTCTTTTTTGCAGATGTTAGAGTAAATGGTATCTCAATATTAACTCCATCTGAGAATTATCCAAAACAATTTTATATTGAGCATAATCTCCGTGGGTAAGGTGTTCTTGTACTTGGTTAACAATGAAACTTAAGTTCTTAGTACTCGTTAGATGGATAACTTTTAAGGAATCAATCAAGTCATACATCAGAATTGAAAAGCATATTAATTCTCAGTTCTAGTCTCAGTGAACTTGATTAGAGTAGTTACAAAGAGCATTAGACTTACGAAAATGAATATGAAAGAATAAGCTAGAAAATTTAGAGACTAGAAATATAAAATAATGTGATATTAAATCGTTTTTGAGATGTGTCGTTTTTTATTTAATAAATAAATGAAAGGAATCATCGCTATCATTCTTGCATTGGCTGTGGTCTCAAATGCCACCAGCACAAAAGATTAAATCTTGGCTCTCCTTTAAACAGGAACAAAGGCCAGTGATGCCATTGACACAGTCTTTGGATTGCTTAACGATTTAAAGTAATCAAACATCGATGCTCAATTCGCAGCTGACCAAAAGAACGAGACAGATGAGTGGGTTGGTGCTTAAACCATTGAATAATTCAGTAAAATCAAGGCCCTCAATCAAAAATTATTCCAATAAGCTGTTGAAAACAGAGCTGAATATGAAAACGTTCTTTAATAAACCAAAAATTATTTGGCATGGAATGAAGCAAGAAGAGATTCAATTGCTGCTAAAATTGAAACACTCCAAGACAACCAATGCTTCTCCAACCAATTGTTTGTTAAGTCCATCAAACATAACCAAGAAGCTTTGGAAGTCATCAGACTCCTCAAACAAGATGTTGCTGGATACATCATCAATGGAGATTCCTTTGAATTCACTTAAGTCTAAGCTCAATCAGTTGCCGAGAAATTGAAATAATACAGCAACCTCTTCTAAGAACACTAAATCAAATCCTTCTTGGCACTTGCTTAAGAAGAATAAGTATCTATAATAATGATATATCAAATAGGCCTCAGAATCATCTGGACATGGATAAACATTGGCTGAAAGAGTCTTGGGTGTCCTTGAAGGCTTAGAATCAGAATTATCTGCCTCATTAGAAAATTTGAAATAAAACGAAATCAATGCCTCATGGGAATTGGCTGGATGGGTATCCTTATCTGAAGCTGAAATTGCCTCATTGGAAGTCGAATACGAAAGAAAATAAGTCTTCGCTGACAGAACTGCTACTGTAAATGTTTCAACATTATATTGTTTAGTAAATCCAAGCTGCCTTAGCTCAATAAGCTAAATCAAAGATCATCTTATAAGAATCCCAAGACGCTTTAGATTAGGCCCAAGCTGACTTAGAAAGCAAGAGAGCTGATTATGCTGAAGCAAAAGCCAAGAGACAAGAGGAGAATGCCATTTTGGATGAAGTAATCATCATGTTCAAGAAATAAGTTGCCTCATGGTCTGGAAGATGATATTCTTTTTAAATACAAAATTAGTCAATCATAACAACATCACTAATATTATAGTTCTTAATTCTTTTGTGTTTTAGTAAGAGTAGGCTTTTGCAATTACTTACTCTGCTAATTAAATATTTTTTGATAGACTTGCACATCATCTTCGTCATCATCTTCCATATAATCATCTCCATCATACATAATTGTTTGAGGATTTGTAAACCTATTCTTAAACTCTATATCTTACATGTGATTTTTAGGATTATACGTGATAACCTAATCACCTTCTTCATCATAGTCCTAATACCTTTTTTAATGATTGGTTTTTTGTATCAGTTTTTCCCAGCCTTAATTTAGAGAGCTTAATAACTACTCCTTAGATGATAACTTATTTTCTGGCTGACTCTCTTTTACAACAGATTCAGGAATGCTTTCCTTAGTATCAATATCTATAGCTAATTTCTTTGGTTATTATTGAGATTAATCCTATTATTGTTTCTTTTGTAATGAACTATTTGATGATGATCCAGCAAGTATATCTAACTATTTTTATTTAACTTCTTAAACATTGATCTGTTATTATTTGTTAGAACCAATTGGTTTCAACAAGTCTTCCATTATTCTCTATTTGTCTTCTTTGCTCATAAGTTGATTTGATTGTTTTTTCATCATCATCTCCTTTTCTTCAGCATATAAATCCTACAAAGGCTAATGCATAGGTTATTGATTTTAATATTGTGAGTTAATTTGAGCCATGTTCCAATCAACATACTACTGTTCAATTTATGATTTTCTATTTTGCAACATTTTCTCATATTCTAGAATTGCCTATTTATCTAAGTCTTTCCTTGATATGCAAAAGTTATCAAAGAATTGTAATTCTACTTCATTTTATTGTTGTTCTAACTATTTTATTTGCTCATCATTAAAATTTACTGATAGAAGTTTCTTCAAAAAGAGATTCTCTGTCTCTAATTCAATTTGTTATGCTTACAATTCTTGCCATTGTTGTTCCTCTTATATTGTATGTTCTTCAATTACTTTCATCATTTGATTATATTTTTCTCTTATTTATTGAATGCATTCATTCTTCTTTGCAATTTCGGCATCCTTAATTCTCAATTTCAATTATAAATGTTCAATCGTATTTATGTGATCTTGACATGTTTATGATTTTAGCTTTTTAATCATTTTAGCCATCTTTTTAATGAGGTACATGCATTCTTTGTTATTTTCATAGAGTATCTTATTATCTTAACAAAATTGATCAATTTTTTCTTTTTATTATTCAATCATCATGATATCTGATGGTCTTATTGGAAGTGTAGCAATATCTTTTGACTTTCTTTGTTCTTGTTTCTTTGTGATATAGACAGCTCTTCTTTGTTTTGGTACTTGTCTGGAAGTTGTTGAATCATCGTACTTAAGTGATTCCTCAGTTATTTATGCTTTTGAATTTTATTTATCGAATTCTTATTGTCTATCTATTTTCTAGGCTGGAATCGCTGCTTATTCACATTGTCTAACTTATTGGAGTTAGACAAAGAATTGTTTGATGAGTTCATACTTTTAGATAAATGCAGGTTGTTGTGGGTATTCGAATAACATAATTCAATTTAAAATTTAATTAATTAGTAGATAAAATAATCCAAAAAATCAATGTTGTTGTAATTGCAATGCTAATAATTGCATTCCCTAAGAATCTGTATATATCTTTTATGTTTTTGTATCAGCATCAATATAGGCGCAAATCTCATTTTAACAAAAGTGACACTTTGGCCTCTAAAACTCCAAGGCACATATATGGCATATCTAATTAATACAACAAGATGATGATAAGATGTCTAGAAGTGAATATGAATCAAATATACAATTAAAATATTTAAAGCATATTGGACATGACAATTGTGTAATTTGTGTAAGGGTCTCACTAAATATCAAATCCTTAAGAGGATGTGATGTCTTAATCTTTTTGGCCTTGTCTTAATAAAAACCATCCACTAATTATAGAGAATATAATGTTGGATCCTTCTTATTCAATGTCATATATTCACAAAATGTCGATGTAATACTATATGTGTTTGATGTTACTTTTGGTTCTTAGATGTCTGACTGTGTTCCACAACAAAAATACTTTTAAAAAAAAGAACCCTTTCTATTCTTAGCCATTTTGGCAGTAAAAAAATTAAAAATGATTTTTAATGGTAATCAATTAGCCAATACAATTTTATAAACTCTTCGTGTTACTTCAAAAATAAAGCCGAAATTGGGAATCTGTTTAGTGGGAGATTCTCCAGCATCAAAATCTTATGTGAATCGAAAACTCAAAGCCTGCCAAGAAATCAATGTTGATGCAGAAGTATTTAATTTTTAAGAGAATGTTGGATAGGAGTAATTGATTAAACATATCTAATAAATGAATCATGATGGTATATTAGTGTAAGTATTTTAATAAATAAAAATATTATTAGTTGCCATTACCACCACATCTGAATAAGTTGGACATCATTCACTCAATTCCCTATGAAAAAGATGTGGATTGTTTACATATGCATAACTTATAAAGAATTTTAGTTTATGGAGAATTGTGTGAGATGTTACCATGCACTCCAGCAGCAGTATTATAGATTTTGGATTATTATGATGTGAATGTGATTGGCAAGAAAGTAACTATGATAGGGAGAAGCTTCTTAGTTGGATTGCCATTGTCATTATTGTTACAAAAAAGAAATGCCACTGTCACTGTTTGTCATAGGGAAACATTAAATTTAGATTAACATATTATGAATGCAGATATTGTAATAAGTGCTGCTGGACATCCAAAACTAGTTAGAAATGTGAAGTAAGGAGCCATTGTGATTGATGTTGGAATTTCATAAGGGGAAAGGAAAGGCAAGATTGTTGGAGATGTTGATTTTGATGTAGTCAAAAATTAGGCATCTATTATTACTCCTGTTCCTGGAGGTGTGGGACCAATGACTGTGTGTATGTTGATGAGGAATCTGTGTAATATTTGGAAGAAGAAATAAGGGTAGCCAGTTTACATCAATCCGAAATTGAGTGATGCTTATTTGAATGATTGATTAAAATTAATATGAGTAAAAATGATAAAAATCAAAAGTTGACTGCATATGAAAGTTATAAGAAAATAGAATCTGAAATCAAATTTCAAACCAATCTCTTAGAAAAATCAAATCCAACTATCAGGTGTCCAATACATTAATACAATTACTCCAAAACTTGTAGGTAGTAACTAATTTAAATGATTAGATAATGTAAGAAAATTGTTGTGGAAGAAGTACCAACATACTAAGAAAAATCAATTAATATGGATAAATATCACTATGACGTTGGAGACAGAGGAGATAATATTATACCCATGTAATTGTGATAATTTAATGAAAGTCGAGGAGAAAATGCAATCAGCAATATGAATTCACTAGTTCGATAAAATATACTTACATGTCCATATTACAAAGAATTATTATAGATTAGAGATATTAATGACATTGTCACTGAGACAGATAAGATTGTTACATCTGTAGGCACTTGGGCTGGTCCAGGAGTACCATCATCGTTCTTCTGTATTTTACATAAGTTGATGAGCATGAATTTAAATGGTATAAATAATTGAATACTAATAATAGTCAAATAATTACAAATTTTATGTGATTGGAAATTGAATCCATATGTTAGATGTTTAGGATTATTATATTTAAGATATTCATTGGATCCTAACTTTNTTTAATTTTTAAGAGAATGTTGGATAGGAGTAATTGATTAAACATATCTAATAAATGAATCATGATGGTATATTAGTGTAAGTATTTTAATAAATAAAAATATTATTAGTTGCCATTACCACCACATCTGAATAAGTTGGACATCATTCACTCAATTCCCTATGAAAAAGATGTGGATTGTTTACATATGCATAACTTATAAAGAATTTTAGTTTATGGAGAATTGTGTGAGATGTTACCATGCACTCCAGCAGCAGTATTATAGATTTTGGATTATTATGATGTGAATGTGATTGGCAAGAAAGTAACTATGATAGGGAGAAGCTTCTTAGTTGGATTGCCATTGTCATTATTGTTACAAAAAAGAAATGCCACTGTCACTGTTTGTCATAGGGAAACATTAAATTTAGATTAACATATTATGAATGCAGATATTGTAATAAGTGCTGCTGGACATCCAAAACTAGTTAGAAATGTGAAGTAAGGAGCCATTGTGATTGATGTTGGAATTTCATAAGGGGAAAGGAAAGGCAAGATTGTTGGAGATGTTGATTTTGATGTAGTCAAAAATTAGGCATCTATTATTACTCCTGTTCCTGGAGGTGTGGGACCAATGACTGTGTGTATGTTGATGAGGAATCTGTGTAATATTTGGAAGAAGAAATAAGGGTAGCCAGTTTACATCAATCCGAAATTGAGTGATGCTTATTTGAATGATTGATTAAAATTAATATGAGTAAAAATGATAAAAATCAAAAGTTGACTGCATATGAAAGTTATAAGAAAATAGAATCTGAAATCAAATTTCAAACCAATCTCTTAGAAAAATCAAATCCAACTATCAGGTGTCCAATACATTAATACAATTACTCCAAAACTTGTAGGTAGTAACTAATTTAAATGATTAGATAATGTAAGAAAATTGTTGTGGAAGAAGTACCAACATACTAAGAAAAATCAATTAATATGGATAAATATCACTATGACGTTGGAGACAGAGGAGATAATATTATACCCATGTAATTGTGATAATTTAATGAAAGTCGAGGAGAAAATGCAATCAGCAATATGAATTCACTAGTTCGATAAAATATACTTACATGTCCATATTACAAAGAATTATTATAGATTAGAGATATTAATGACATTGTCACTGAGACAGATAAGATTGTTACATCTGTAGGCACTTGGGCTGGTCCAGGAGTACCATCATCGTTCTTCTGTATTTTACATAAGTTGATGAGCATGAATTTAAATGGTATAAATAATTGAATACTAATAATAGTCAAATAATTACAAATTTTATGTGATTGGAAATTGAATCCATATGTTAGATGTTTAGGATTATTATATTTAAGATATTCATTGGATCCTAACTTTTTATGGGGTTGGATGAAGAGATATATTTTAGATGAATAAGGTAATTCAATTCGCAAATATTAGAATTCAAACCCTCAAAAGATGAAAACATTACCATAGGAGATTTTTGTGAGAGATTACTTACAGACTTAAATTATTACAATACTCGATTACCTCGTATTCCATAACAAATTGATACTATTATATAAGCCAAAATATTGTTATCATAAGAGAAGAGACAAAGAAGAGATATTAATCAAAGAATCATGCCCTTATTATAACCAGGAGTCTCAGTGAGAGCTATCTCTTAAAAAGATGATGAATGGCATGTGGGTAGAATAGAAAGTGTTGATGGCACATATCTTATTATTTAATTTGAAGAAGAGAAAGAAAGAATAAGCTTAGGTGAAATTGAATTCATCCCTAAGAATGATGAATAAAGATTATATATTGCTCAATTGATCACTGAAGGAATGTAAGAAGATTAAATTTAATTGCCTTAAGAAGTGATTTCATAAAAGTCACCATCTAGATCGAATTCTAAAAAGAAGAGAAGATCATCTTCTAGCAGCAGTCAAAGTAGCAGTAGTAGAAGTAAGAGTAGACGTAAGAGTCACAAGAAAAAGAAAAATAAACATAAATCTTAAAAGGAACATAAAAAGAAGAAGGATAAAAAGAAAGACAAACAGAAGGAGAAAGAAAAACAAAAGTAAAAAAAAGAAAAAGAAAGGCAAAGATAAAGATCTAGTAGTCCAGAACTTGAATAATATGAAACTAATAAGGAGAGATAAGAAAGATTAGAAAGAGAAATTAGAAGAAAATAAATGGATAAAGCAGTTGCACATTCCAAATAAGATGTTGCCAAGATACCTGCTTCCTATAAAACTTCTTTGGCTGCAGCTTTACCAACTTCTACAAAACCAGTTAGACAAAATAGTCCATCTCCCATTAAAAAAAAGGAAAAATTTATTGAATTAGGAAACTTAGAAACCAATAATCCTAAATTTGAGAAGGAATCAAAAACAGATGTAATATATTCATAATATTTATAGCAAAATAATCCCTTTTTAAAAGAATTAATTAAAAAATATGGAGACGACGATGTTTGACTATTTTTATCATTTATTAAGTTAACCATCAAGAGCTTCTTTAACAATAACCAAAATTATTCTTAAATTTATCTTTTTAGAATAATTTTCTATATTCAAAATTTTATTTTAAAGAATTTTCTAGAATATATAATAATAATTTCCTCAACTTACAAATTTAATTTATAACAAATGGATAAGAGATTAAAAATATTTTTGAGTGAAATACAGTAGAGTTATTCAATCAAAGAATCTAATTGATTAAAACATTTAATTGATAAAATAGTGATAAAATTTTTTGCAAAATTGGTTAGTTGAAACTAACGTACAATAATTATTAAATGAAAAATTTCTTTAAATCTAATGATATGTTTATTGCATATTGTAATCAACATAATGCATTTGTTTCATGTATAGAACGTATTTCAAGTACTTGATCAATAAATTAATAGAAACTTTATTAAATTACTTAAAATCAAACTGCATAAATTCAGAGGGATTTTCAAAAGTATATTAATGGAAATAAAGTCTGCTAGTGATACTAATAGATGCATTTTTCATATTTCTAATAAATTTAATAATCCTTGAAATCATTCTTTTCATATTTGGTATTAATAGTCACAACTGCAAAATGATTAAAATTTTAAATAAATAGCTTAGCATGATTATGATAATCTAATTAAGGAGCAGGCTTAGGACGCGAAAGAAACGATTACATGTTAATCTGTTATATTATTTTAATATTAATTTTTATATATATTATATGAAATCAATTTCAGCATTATCACAAATAATGATTTTTGCAAAGGAATTAGAAAAAACCTCAATTATGTATTCAGTGTGTTTCGGATTGAAGATTACTTTAATGAGTGATTTGTATTTGGAACTACAAGATTCAAGGAAATTTAAGATTTGCTTCTATCGAGTTAATAAGTTTAAATTTTTGATCAAATTAGTTTTGCCCAGCAAACCAAAGGATACAGTCCAATATTAACATTTAAGGTGTCAGAATTTGATGAAACCTTAAAAAAGTTAATTCATTATGGTGCTCAACAAGAACATAATATTTAAGAATAAAACAATTAAAAAGTAATTTATATTACAATTAATTGATAGCTTTTTTGTAAGGCATAAATGGTGAGATGATAAGTTTAATTTCAAGTCAGGAGAATGATTCAAGTGATGAAGAGGAAGACTAAGGTCAATAATCTGAGATAGAGATAGAAATACAACAAATGCTAAAAAAAATTAAGTTATGATTAAATAAAACGAAGATGTATTCATTACAATTATAATAATTTATATTTTTTCTACTTGTTTTTATTTAAAATCTTAATGTAAACATTTAAATTGTTATTAATAAAAGATAAGGTTAAATATAAGCTTCTCATTTTTTTGTTATTATTATGATTCAAATATTTAAATGATTTAATATCATTTAATTTTTCTTGATTTTCTGGTATTATTAGAGCATTACAACGTGATCTTAACCAATCAGAAAGTTAATAAATTTTTGATCTCTTTTGTTGCTATGCGATTTTTATATTAATTAGCAATAAAATGTAAATTATCCTTTTAATTATTATGATGATAGAGTTTAAAAATTCTAATTGCATTTACTAAACAAAGAACTTAGCCTTAATAATGATATTTCTTGCTGTGGCGATGGTGTTTTAGCAGGTATTCAGAGATAGAAACGAGTAATAAATCATCTATTGGATATTTTAAATTGAAATGATTGATATTGAGCAATTTCAATAGATAAAATGAACTTGGAATTGTTTATGAAGGTTCCGGATTCATAATGAGTCTGATGAATTACTGAAATCTAACCATTTATCTGGTCTTGAATTATAAACAGTACATAATTTCTAATTTCTAGAATGTCAGATTACGAAATACATTGTCCACCTAACTTGAAGCTTAATAAATACAATTGATTTTCTGATTGGCTTATCTCTAGTCTCGTTGAAATATCGAATAATTTTTAATACAAAACTCGATTAAGGAATTTGATAGCTTCAAGATGAGGGAAGCCATTAAAAATAACACATTTGAATGAGAGAATCAATCAGGAAAGAGTTGAAGTTGAATTAATTATGCAGCAAATGCTAGTGGGGACTCAAATGAGGATTATTCTTTTTTTGTGATAAATTTATCATTAATAAAAACAACGAAATAGCTCTATATTTTTAAATTAACAGAAGTCTATCATATTAGATAGGAGGAACTCAATAATCTACATAATGTTCTGATTTAAGACTGATCCTATTTGTGATAGGAGAGGAAAAATAATTAAAAAATTATCTTATTTTTCAGATAACTTTACTGCTTAGAATGCACTACATTTCATAAGTTTGATTTGCAAACATTTACATCTACCCTTAAATGATTTATTTGAAGATTTTAAAGGTAAATGCGTCTATATGTCATAAAATTTAAAAATAATTATAGAATCAAAAATAATAATTAATTACAAATTTAATTATTAGATTCTAATATATTCATGAAATACACTTTTATACTAAAACATATATATCACTATATCGCTGTCTTTGCTTTTTTTCTTAAAATGGGATGATAGAGGTCTTTTATAGAAAAAAAGTAGATGCTAAAAAATAGATAACCGAGGAATTATAAGCCTTATGTATCTTGTAATTAAATATATAAATAAACTCAATGCAATAATCTTGCTTAGAGATGAACTAATCCAAGAAATCAAAATTTAATTCAAAGTTTATAAGTATTCAAGAAAGTTCTATAGGGTTGAAGATAGTGGTAAGTTGTTTAATTAAATGTAGGATCCTGTTAGTAAGATAATTTAAGTATTTCTATTTTGGAACAATTCCATTTTAATGGATTGGAATAACTTTTTCTAGGAATTAAAAGCTGGAAATCTCGGAAATCTATATTTCATTATTGAATGTGAAGAATCTAAATTTTTTATATATGGGACTGCTGAAGATTTATTTTGTATATATAAATTCTGTGCTGGAAAGTATATATTTAAAAAGGGATAAGCTAGTAAAACACTTGAAATAATAAAGGAGAAACATGATTATCAAGTAAGTCAAGAATATATATTTACTAGTTGAAATCAATATTTGACTAGTCCAGACAGAAACAGTATTATGAGCATGTAATATTTGCTCAGATGAACGATAACTTAGATATGTCTTTCTATTCTTAGGTTACATATGATAGAGAGAGATTTATTCCTTAGGAAATTTAAATAATATAGGACTTACACATTACATATATACCTTAATTCTTATAAGTAGATGCTCTGTTCCACGATGGAGTTTAATTTTCTTACATTTATTCAAAAAAAGATTTAATAAAATTATCTTTGTATTATAATCACACTCAATTGGATAACCATTGTTTAATGTCTCACACAGCATACTAATTAGTACTAAGTAAATTATTACACAATTAAATCGATAGTGCTACTAGCTTTAGACGAGAAGGGAATAATACATCCAGGCCTTGATTTAAAACATCTTTATATCAATCCAAATACATAGGATATTGTTCTTGCTTCCTATTACTAGGCCTATTACTAATTGAACAATGAAGACAAAAGATTGTAATTAAATGTTAGAGTATTACATAGGTGTGTAAATATTGGGTATTCGCCTCCTGAATATTTTAAGATTAATTAAAAACTAACAACCAAAGCAAATGTTTATCAAGTTGGAATTTCGTTATTTCATTTGTACTCTATTTAGTATCACATTAGATTGCTTGGACACAATCCCTTTGGTAAATCCCAAAAGGAAATGGCACTCAATCACACCAAAAACAATCTTGATTTATCGAAAATCAATGCTTTTGATTCCATTTTACGTGATTTCATAAGAAAATTACTAGAATAGGATCCTCACAAGAGGCCATCACCTTAAGAATTACTTAAGCACAAGTTATTTTCGATATCTCACAAAGAATACTTGTCTAAATAGACAATATCAAAACATTTCCATTAAGATATTCAAGAGTTCACCATTTTTAGTAAGACCTAAAATATCTAAAGTGTAAAACCAACCTTAAAATTCAAAAAGAGATAATGATATATTGTTTTAGTTTAGTTGACAAACTATATTTCAATTCATATTCAATGTGATTTTAACACTCTCACATTTTATCTCCCATAATATTTATTAAATTATTTAAATAATTAACTGTATATTATTCATTTTTTATTAAATTATTTAAATAATTAACTGCATTTTATTTAAAAACTTTTCTATACTAATTCAATTATTGTTATTAAATGATATATAGTGAAAATAAACTCATTAATTCTCACATTCCCAAAAATCTATAAAAAATTCGTCACACGGTTTCTAAAATTACACTAAATAAGATGCAACACATACCTCATATACTTATTTAAAAATTTGCATTCAAAAAAAAAGAAAACCAATAAAGCCAAGATCTCTCACTCGTGATAGCATCAAGACTTGATCTCTTTTGAATTATACTTAAATGTAACAACAAATTTCAAATTTCAAATCTATTCTAATCCTTCAATTCTTTTGATCATTTTATGTAAGGAAAACTATATCAATATAAATATGATTCTCACTTAAATCTAATTTAGATTGGAAAAAGACCAAACACATAAAATATCATGTCAAGAAATTTATTTGTTATTTTTTTTTATTTTTTCAATTTTTCTTTTTGAGTAAATTAATCAGCCAAAATTTTAGCATCTTCTGAGTTTTCATAGCCTTACTCAACTAAGTTATCTAGTGCACCATATTTAGTTCAGATCTATGTAAAAGGGATATGCTACTATTAAGAAAAGTAAAGAAAATCTTATTATCCAATTTGAATGAAACAAGTTTATTTTATATATTTATAATCTTATGATGTGAATTGGATATGATAATAAAAAAATGATAAGAATATTCTGAGACCAACAATTAGGTTCCTACTCTCCAGAGATCCATGATTCTCATGATTCTTCGCTGATGAGAGGGTCAAAAATTAAATGACACAAGAATTCAATATATATTAGTTAATAAACTTCTCCAAACTTAACAAAATATATATTAGTTAATATATATCTCAAAACTTAAACGCCTAATAACTTAATTATTAATTCCTAACTCACAATCGATGAATTACTAAGAAGAAAGTGTTTTATTAATTTTCTCATCTGATATCACGTATTAAATAAGGCAATTCAAAGGAAACACTATTTTGATAAATAATAAAATGAATAGTTTGAACTTCTATATTTAAATGATATCACGAAATCAAGCATGACCAAGTATTACTTAATATTCAATTATTAATACTTGAGTAATAAAAATTCCTATTACTAATTTTTTAGAATAACTTATATTTTGTTTTTCAATCAAAAGAATAGTTGTAGAATACATCAAAATAAACTTAAATATACTATATTATATGAGTAGATGCATAACAAATTTTAGATGATAATAGTTTTGAAATTGGTTGATGTTTATTTTGTTATTAAATTTATATATTAAAATGCAACAATTTAGAGACACTGACAACAATAGTGAAAATCTTAATGAGGAAGATAAGTAATGTAATAAATAGTATAACAAAAGCAGCTCTATCAATTAGCATGTGCCATAATTTCCTCCTAAAAAAGCCCCATCATATTCGATGGAGGTCCCGCAAATTCTAGTGCTTTTATTATAATTCAGATGTGCGTAAGGGAATGCGAGAAGAGAATTAGAATGCTAGTTGATAAAAAGATTAGTTAACATCAAAAAGAATTACGAACCCGATTGCTACAGATTAAACGGAACTTGGGCTTTAAAATATACAAATTACCTTTACGAAAACTCGAACACCCTGCCAGGTCCCATTGATAATACAAGTCTATTATAAATCAAAGAGCCAGTTCCTAATAGAGATTATTTTGTTCTGAAGGACACAGTTTGGAAGTTCTTGCTTGAAGAGTATGGCGGCGGTCCTGAAATTCTAGAGGATAAGGTGCCACCATCTCCAGTATCGGTTATTTCATCGACAACGGATAGAGCAAAATCAGCAGATATCAGCATGATGTCAAGTGCATCACAATAAGAGTTTCCATCAGAAATTCCAATCAAAGGACTGAAGAATGATTTGTTTTATTGCTATATGCATTCGATCCTCTAATGTTTAATGTGCATTCAAGAATTGAACCATTTTTTATTAAACAGTATTAATAGACATAATGGGTAGAAAATGTTATATTGTCGAGGTTATAAGGAAATGTTATTGTAAATACGAGATGCTTAAACTGAGTACATAAAAATAAACACCTTGAGATCTACAATAAGCAAGAAGTTCAATCCAAAATATCAACATGATGCACAGGAGTTTCTGATATACTTGATATCGACGATGGAAGATGAAATCATAGAAGTGAATAAGGAGTATGAAAAACTATAGTAACCCAAATTGGAGAACGTTGTAAAGAAGTATCTAAAAGGCTAAATAGTAAGTGAGCTAATTTGTAAGAACTGTAAACATAAATCTGTAATCACAGAGGAATTTCTGACTTTGTCTTTAGCCTTGACTAAAGTGGCAACCGTAAATCAATCATTGGAAGAGTTTTTGAAAGATGAATTAATTCAAGATTATCAATGTGATAGTTGTCATAAGAAAAAAATAGCAATTAAGAAAACTAGAATTACTAATTTACCCAGATATTTAATATTGCATTTGAAGAGATTTAAGTTTTTCCCAAAACAGACCAAAATAACTTAGCAGATCAAATTCTCAATTGAATCCAATTTCTGTAATACGGAATACAAATTGATTGGAATAATTGTTCACTCTGGATCCTTAGAACAAGGGCATTATTATTCATATGGAAGAAGATAACACAAATGGTGGTTGTTTAATGACTAACGAATTAAACAAGCTAACAAGATGGATGTATAATAATAGTAGGGTTACATATTGTTTTATTAATAACTTTTTTGATTATATGAATTAATATTAAGAGTAATCTGTTTTTATTATAAATATCAAATAATTATTATCTTCTAATTTCATTGTTAAAAGTAATTCATTTCAGTTTAAAGATATCTAAATTCAATAAATAAGAGAGACAATAATTGTTAAATAATGAGCCAACAATTGTCGGTATCTTGATAAATCTGGTAGGTTTAAAACTTTAAATAGTTTCATCAATTAATTATGATTTTTTGGTATAAGTTTGATCAAGTATGAAGCATATTTAAGGGATCTATATTTAAAATTAAAAACTTAAGAAAAATATATAATTGAATAAAAGAAATTAATGGATAGATTATATCACAAACTTGTAAATTTGTTAATAATAATATGAAGCAACGAGAATTGGCAGTAGCAAAGAAAAAACCAATAAATTCGAAAGAGGATCATGATGTTTATTTGATTATATTGCTATAATTCACAACTCTGTTTTAAAATCTTAATGCTTCTTACAAAACTAAAGTAGGTTGTCTTAAAGACCATTCAAATTATAATGAACTGTTTCCCAATCAACAGTGTACTCGTCTATAATTACTCGATCTATGATTTGCTTTAATTAAAGAACATATTCTGGATTTTTGTATGTTAAATAATCTATTACTAATATTCCTTAAGAGGGGTCCTAGTATGTAAATGTAAATTGAGGATTGGGTTTGACTTCATACTCATATTAGAGGTTGAATTCATTGAGTTTTAATAAAGTTCCATTTTCAAGAAGATTGAATGAAATATTTGGGATTGCTTCTTCTAGATCATGACATTTCCATAATAGGATGTTGTTTGTTTGTGGAATCACAGTTATGATACCTCTGAAAGTATTTGCAGAATATTCCAATTAGGATGTCACCTAGACATACTCAAAGCCAGAGAATAGAGCATCAACAACAAATGGAATTAATAATAAAGTAAACATTAAAATTATTGAATCACAATATGAATTATGTTATATTTTAACATTAAAATATCCTAATGATATCACAGTTTATCGATGATGTTTCCATACTCCAATAAGAATTGAGCAACACCTGACAATTTAGCATTTCCACTAACAGCCAAGAAATTAGGAATTGTAAAATAGAAGTCAATTTCCACGTTTGGCATGTTCTATAATGACTTCAATAATTACCTCTTGAATTTATTTAAGGATAGCTATTCCAAATTCATCTTGTACAGCAGCATCTCCATCTTGAATCCATTTCTAAATCTTCTTTCCAAAGAATCCATTTTATCTAATAAACTCAGGACAATCATCAGAACTCTTGAATTCCAAGTCCACTTTGAAATTCTTAAATTTCAATAGCAAAGGGAATGGAGGCTTATTACCAATGCCAGGCTCAAAATTTTCAATTATATTTGTCACAGTTTATACAAGATCTTAAGCAAGATCCAATTTCAGAACGAATTTTAAACTCTTCATAACGACTGACATTAATCTATCACCTTTCTTGAGTAGTTCACTAGCAAATGTGAAATCTGTATTGGATGACAATAACATTTATATTGAATTTTCATTCTTCTCTGCAAATTCTTCTAAGCCTAATATTATTTTAAATTGATCTCATCTTTACCTTGAGCATAGACCATATTGAATCCCTCCTTGATTTCCTCCATCTATTCAGGCTTTAATTAAAATGACAACCACAAGGTTGTTCCATCACTGTGACTCTTTACTAAAATATCCTCTGCCTCCATCATTGGTTAGATTTTGTCATTAAGATATTTCTACAATTCTTAAGCCTTTCCATCAATAGTCTTGAAAGCCAACACAAGGCCCCATTCTGTATCCAAATTACCACCTGTTTACTTTTGTAGCTACTCTAATTGTTATATTGCAGCCTGCTTATTAACAAGAGCCTTCAAACTAACTCTTATGAAAGGTTCATACCTGAAATTCCAAGCTCCCTCTCCCTCATAATATGGACCAACTTGTA
Source organism: Paramecium octaurelia (assembly GCA_905182995.1). Lineage (NCBI taxonomy): Eukaryota > Ciliophora > Oligohymenophorea > Peniculida > Parameciidae > Paramecium > Paramecium octaurelia. The sequence goes on from CAJJDP010000132.1 coordinate 134,622, forward strand.
CTGAGATATGTGATGAATTGATTGACATTTAATGTAATTAATAAAATCAAGTACGTATGTTTTATATGAATTCTCATTATAAAAGAATCATAATTGAAGAAAATATAGGATCATAAATAAAATAGATAACAGACTTAGATACAAACTAATTTATAAAGGAGAGCCTTGCACTCTCTTCTTGTTCCCAACCATATCCTTCTCCCTTCCCTTTTAAACCATATACATGATCTTTTTATTCTAATATCGTAATGAGATAATTCTACTGTCAGATTGATAAATTCATTTAGAAATCTTTCAATTGGTTTATGCTTAACTGCTCGTCTTCTCCTGGCTAAGTTTAGAAGTATTTACTTCTTTAAAATTTGTAGTTTAACAAGTTGATCTGATAAGAAGATGTTTTAAATACTAAATCAAGTCATGCTCTCTCTCTAAATCTATCGCTTTAATCTTTTTTAAAAGATTTTGATAATTCTGTTTTTCCATTTATTCTTCAGATAACTAACAGTCTCATTTGATATTTTTATAATTATTATATCATTCATATATATATACTTGCAAAAGAGAAAGTCAATAACTAAATTATTCACAGTTTCCTCTAATTTTGAAAGTATTAAATAATTAATTAATTATATAATTCAGCATTTCTTGCCAAATGATTAAAAACCTTATTTTTATAATCTTGCAGCTGATTATTCTTGTACTTCTCTAGGCTTTAGGATTTGGCCAATGCTTTAATTTTTCTAGATGAATGTTTCATGTAATAATTTCATTTATGCAATCCAATAATGCTATTGTTATTAATTTTACCACTATGAGACCATTTCTAAAATACTTAACTAATGACCTGATATAACTTCATTGAAATTCTAGTTGGGCATTGATTAGATGTTATTCTCCTCATTTCCACACAATTCTTTTTCAATTTTGATGATTTCTTGCCAAGGTTCTTCTATTTGGTTGTAATTAATGTTAGTTTTAAGTTCAAGCAAGTATTTAACAGTGTTATCAATAGTTTTTGAAAGATTAGATTGTGATAAGGCTTATTTATCATAATTCTATTTTAAAGTTTATAACTAAATTTTTAGTTATTATATTTTTGTTGTTTTGTAAATTTTGCTCTATTATAATTGAATATTATGTTCATTTAGTAATAAGTCCTATTTAGTTGTTCTATTCTCGAGGATAGCTTTCTAGTTTAATAATTATTGCTCTATTCAATTAATTTTCATAAATACTATTATTTGTTAAATCCTACAAGATATCAGAACAGCTAGATCTCTCTGATCGATGAGTATAGATTTTGCTTTGACAATTTTCATTTTATAATCTCAGCTTCATAAATTTTATTATAAAATTAACAAAAACATAAATATCAAAAAAATACCCTTTGACTTTTTTATTTGTTCATTTGCTCTTATTGATTAAATACAATTTAATTCCTTTGAGTTGGATTGACGATATTTTTTTAAAGTTTAATGAGGCTATCAATCTATAGTTTCTGAATATGAGATTTAGTTTAAAGACTAGAATATTATAATTGTTATGTACATATCCAGATGGTCAAGACTATCCTTAATTTTTAATGCGCTGAATTAATAATTCATTACTTTTGGTAAAGACAAAGAATGCATAGATTTTAAAGTGTGATGAAAATCCGAGGAAGAGGTCAATTGCTTAGATTGAGATTTCTTGTTTTGTTTCCTTACCTTAGAAGGTGGAAAGTATGGTTATTTGTAATGATCTTCACTTAGATATACAATATTCTCAACTGGTTTTTATTGTTTTTCTATCCTTCTTTTATGTAATACTAATTTATCAGTTTTAAATTTAGGCAGAATTCTATTCAAATTGATTTCTTCTTAAGTAACCAAGGCTTATGAACAATAATTTGAGATTTGCTCTATATTTGGTCTGAGTTCAGGATCATAACACAACATCAACCTTAACAAATTATTTAAATTAAGAGTATAGTTTGGATTGTACGTTATATGGATTCCTTTTAAAATTTTCTTGTGCAAAACATCAGTGTTGTTGGCTACTACTAATGGATCCTTGAACATCATCTAATACAACATGTATCCAAGCATCCAAATATCTGATTTATAATCATAGATTTGTGTCCTGATAAATTCTGGAGCCAATAAATAAGAATCAGTGTAACTATGTTAATGTAAGTAATAAAGTATATTCATCTCTCCTAGTATGGTATTTGTTTGGTTTTGAAACAAATTTGATAATTACAATTTCCCATGAACTCTTTTCGGATGAAATAATAATAATGTTTGAGATATCTAACGAATAACACTTAAATGGTACTTCTTATATCACTTTCCAAATGTCTCTTTCTTGCATTGGATAATCAGGCTATTTATCTAAATAATCGCTGACTATTCTAATAATCTATTTATGCAAATACCCTAAATAATTCATATCTTAATCCAAAGAGGCTTCATAAAACTTAACAATATGTGGGCTTTTTTAATTTGATATTTTAGAAAGTATTTTTATAATACTTTGTACTCTTTCTTTTGGAATGCCTTCTAATGTGAATATTCTCAACATGTAATAATAACCACTTCTTTTTACAATTAAAGACTTCTTATATTGGTTTTATTTAACTATGTTGACTACCTCAAATTGAGGAAATAACAGTTCCGCATTTTTCATTAAATAAATTAATGGAACTTCAAAAACATATATTGCATTTCTTAAATTACTTTCAGAATAAGTACTAGATATCGAGAAAATTCAGAAAATGCAATGAATAAATTAATTACATAATGATGTGTTTGATAACCAATAGTGAAATAAATTAAGTAATTATTCAATCAACTTTTTAGTATCAACCTTAACATTTAATTCCAATAAATTACAATATAATATTAAATAGGATGTATCATTTGGATTTCCCTCTTATTTAATGAATGCATCTCTGTAGAATTTACTAGTAAATATGAACCAGACCCACTGAAGATAAGATAGTGAGTCTTAGAAATTCAAAAAAAGAACAACGTGAAAATTACTGTTGGGATATTGCAACAAAAAATCTTATTCTTTAATTTTAATGTGGTTTTCTTTAGCAATTTCTAGTACAATTAAGATATCTCTTGTAATTGATATATATATATATTTAGATATCTAAATTTGGAAGGAAATAAGACTAGGCATGATACACATGGTTAAGGCAAAGTCCATAGTATAGGATCAAAAAAATTATTTACCAGATTTAATGGAAAATTGATGAGTAATGATCAATTTAGCTTCATCAGGACAATTTTATAATGAAACAAAAAATTGTGTTAAGGGATGCCATTAGGACTTAACAAATGAATGACATTATTAATGTAAAAGTAGATCTTCTTTATTTGATAATTTAATATTATGGATATAAGATCAGCTATATGTAATCTCGTTAAGACTGTCTAGAACTTCATAACAGAACCGTAACTCAAGATTTAACTCAATGAACTTTATAATCTAGCATCCAAACCAAATTCCAAAATCGATGACATAGAAAGACTTATGAATAACCTTGGAAAGAGCTAGACAATCCATAATAGAGTCGTTTCTTAGCCTTTCTCGCTTAATTCTTCGAAACACTCTTATAAAATTTAAGCCCAATCTGGAGCAAGTGTTTCTGCATTCTCTAATGGAATCAACCCAAAAATTCCAAGTTTCGGAAGCCGTATACAATATACTAGTCCAATCAAGACTTATAGAGAAGATAAGCAGAATAAAACTAATTCTGATCGATAAATTTGTTTAACTAGTGAAACTTTAACATAAACCCCCAAAAATTAAACTGACGTCAAGCCTTTTGACAAATTAACTATTGACTTGCCTCCCAAATTCAAAACACAATCAAAAGTACATAATCATTGTCCCACAGTTCCAGTGATCTCAGAACTTTTAGAATAATCTTAAAAAAAAATCAACATACCTGAATAAAACACTGAAAAAAAGAGTATTTAAAATAATCCAAAATAATAATCATTAATAATAAAAAAGTACGATTAATAAAAGGTTTCTGGCAGAGTATTAATGGTCTTAGAGTCATGTATTAAAGAAATGAGCTAGAATACGTTTAAATTAATATTGACAACAGAAAAGACCAATGAAATAGATACCTGTTCATCTGTTCTCCATAATAGTTCATTAGAAAATTCAATTACAACAGGATAGAGGAGATAACTAAATGTAAATTTTGAATTAATTATACAGCCCTTGTAAAAAGGAATTCATTAGAAGATGTCTGATAGAGATCTCTTTAATATTCAATAGAATTTTTTGATGAAAAAGTTAATAGTAAAGGCCAAACAGATTGAAAAGAGTTCTCCTGTGAATCCAAGTTTAGATATATTTTTAAAATGAAATGATTTCAATCATATTTAATTAGTTATTTGAATTTATAATGAAAATTAAGAATTCAGAAAATTATAATTTAAATTTATTATCATGAGACAAATGAACAAAACAGAATGGGGATCTCTATTAGGAGAAGCTCATAATGTCAAAGCCTATTCAAATGTTGGAATTCATTACGATCATTCAAAATGGAATAGTTATAAGAGTATTTTAAAAAAAGAAGAATCAGGGTTGGCCAAGGATGTATTTTTGGGAGTGAAGTAAAAATTAAGTTAAAATATAGATATCAATGCGTGGAATATGCAAGAAGGTTTTTAGTCATTAATTTTGCAGCTGCATTTAAGGATATTAATTGTGCTGATGAAATTTATAAGTTAAATTACGTGGATGATTTGACCACCGTAAATGGCACCTTACAATTTTAGACATTCCCAAACAAAGGAAATCAGTAATGCGACAACAATATAAATAGGCCTCCTCAAGTTGGAGATTTGATAATTTATCCAAGAACATAAAAATAACCTTATGGCCATGTAGCTGTTATTGTTGAAGTTGGACTGGGATACGTTTGTGTAGCTGAATAAAATTATGAGGATTCTGGATGGATAAAGAAAAATTATGCAAGAAAACTGAAAATGAATCAAGTCAATGGGTAATATGAAATCACATAAGTGAGAGTTGGGTATTCATTAGTATTAATAATAGTTTGGAAAATTAATTTCAATATTGGTGGGATCGAAATGAGTAGATTTTTGGATGGAAGAGGGTGTGCAGATGAAGTATGAAATAATTACTTTTTGTTCTATGATATATTTTTAATACTAAGGTTTTAATAATATTATAGAATCGTATAAATAATAATAGGTATTATACAAAAATAAATATACAATTTTAACAAATTTTTTGTTAATTATTTACGAATTCATTTTTTAGATTTCGATTATTTAGTTTCATCTATTTAATTAATGGGAGATACATCATAAGATGTATGGGCTGAAGGTATTTGATAACTGCTTTTTCTGCTTTAGGAGTCTTCAATTACTTGATCTTTGATTTGAATGAGCAGTTTTTAGAATTGCTTATGGGCATAATGAATATGATTGGAGAAATCAATTCTTATTTATGAGGCATCAAGATTGACAGAGGTAGTAATTTCACTACTCTTGTTTATTTATAAATCATCTCTTGAAGTTGATTTTTATGTGCTGATTTCGTTGATCCAAGGATGCAAAGAGAATTCTTCAGCACTCAATCTCTTTTCTGGGTTCTTGTTTAAGAGTCTTTTTAATAAATCTACTTGGAGTGGCTGTAGTAGTTTTAACTCCTTATTTTGATCAATGGTGAGATTGGGGTCAGTAATCAATTCTATTGTATCTAATTAGGAATCGCAAAAAAATGGAAATTTACCACAAAGGAGTTGATAGAGGATGACTCCAACACTCCACACATCAACTACAATATACTAATGTTGAAATACCTTTTTCATCATAACCTCCTCCAAAAAAGGTTTCAGGTGCTTAATAGAGAAGACAACCAGTCCTTGTCCACATCTCATGGTATATTTTATCATTTTTCTTTTTGACCATGAATTTCTTAGATACACCAAAATCAATAATTTTGATATCAATTGAACCATGTAGTTTTACTAATATATTGTCTGGCTTTAAATCTCTATGACAGATGCCTTTCTTATGGATTTCAGTGATTGTTTGAGCCAATTACTTCATAATTTGCTAGATCATCACATCAGGAATGGATTTCTACATATAAGATTGGAGGCTTTTGTAATTACAATACTCCATCACCCAATAAGCAACTTATTCGTTTTCGTCAATGTACAAATCGTATGATTTGATAATTTTGGGATTATCATTCAAAGTTCTATTGATATTGAAGGTTTAAATGATAGTTCGTATTAATTCAGGATCGTTTTGACATGATAATTTTTTAACTGCATAGTTTATTTTTAGTTAATCTGAAATTTTATAACAGATCTTAACAACTCCATGAGCACCGATTCCTATTTTTTTGGTCACCTTGTAGACGTCATGAAATTTGGTGATTTTGGTTTGCTGATTTTATTTGAACAATGTGAATTATTTCCATTATGTAATTGATTTGGATCTCTTAGTTTCAGTCGGGTATTAAGATCTTTCTGTCTTCAATGATTGGAATAGTGATTGCTTAACACTCTGTCTCAACTCAACCAATTTTCTATTTGACTATTATTTCATATATTAATATTATATAAAATTTAATGCATTCTCATACTCATTCAATCATATCTGTTGTTTTATCTTAATCCCAATTTATTTTCAATAATAATCACATTTAATAATTTCTTTAGTACATAAATTAATTAATGACATTTCTTTGGGCTGACATACCATTTGAATGGACCTGCCTCTCATTAAGATATCATAATGACATGATGTGGTAACATTCCTAATCCTGACTTATAGGTATATATGGAGTCTTATCTAAATGATACCGGTCTTTGCTGCAGGGTTCTATTAATTGTACAAGCATCAAACAACCCCTGATTATTATCATAAAATCAAGAAAGGCTCATGGGATCAATTTATTGTCATGTTTTTTGTATTCCAAAACAATACTATAAGGCTGCTCCAGTCCCACTCTATTATTTAATTGATCTCACAATTTCTATTGTGGAGGGAAGCTTTTTTGAACCATGCAGATTCTGGCTGTGGTTTCATCACATGGTATTGTACCATTTATTGAAGAAGCTAAGGTTTCCATGATTGTCATTCCTCCCTTAATTCTGAGAAACGAGTATGAATGGTAAGACACAATGATCATGGCCACGCACACCTTACTGATGAAGTATCCCTTCATCTTTTTATTTAATATATTATATGTTGGGCTGGTGTTTTATTACAATATTTTGCTCTACTTCAGGTATATTCCATTTAGCTTATCTAGTCCATTGAATGAAAAGTGGGTCAATAGGTTCTTGGGTAAATTCTTCCCCTTCATCTATTACAGCTTTATTGTCCTTTTGGTTCATGATTGCAATAATGCCTTGCCATTCCTGTATTGATCATTCATTAGAAAACATATATCTTTACAATTATATTATGAATAATTGATATTTAATTTTCAATAAATTCATAATATTCATTATAAAATGGGCTGTGTCCAAACTAGATAATACGAAAAGAGCAATATGATTTCGTGTGAAGTCAAGTATCTGATCCCAGAATTAGTTTAAGCAATCAAATTAGCTCAACAATGTCTCTATTCTCCAGAATCTCCAATCAAGGTAATCGCAATTCCCAATTTTAGCTTACTCCCATCAAACCAATTAATAAAATCTATTGTAAAATCGAAAGTACATTACCATCAGGCTCGGTTAAAATAAGAGCTATCTACAATATGCTTTATAGATTGTAACAGAAAAAACGGTACAAAGGCGATGAAGAGCTAAATTTAGTAATATGCTCTTCTGGGAATGCAGCCACTGCTTGCATAGAGAGTTTGAAACTATTAAAGTCAGAGAGAAAGTTGAATCAAAAATAGGAAGGAATTGCAAGTGAATTAGTCTAGGATGATACACCTACTGATCCAGGATTATCTGCAGAGATTAAAGATGAGTAGTTCCAATCTAAAATAAAACCATATGAATTGATTGGCAAATTAATAATATTCTCGAAATATGTCAAAGAAATTCATTATACTAATGATTTACCCAATGTGACAATAATGCAATCTGAGTTAAATAAAAATGAAATCGAAAAAGAGGCAATTAAGTATAGTGAAGAAATGGGATATGATTACTTGGACATTCAGAATGATTTCGATGTTTTTGGAGGCTATGCCACTATAGGATTTGAGATTGATTAATGGCAAGTTTTAACAAATACAAAAATAGATTAAATTTTTGTCACTCTAAAAAGTGGGGCTTTGATAGCAGGAATAGCTTTCTATTTAAAGTACATTGCACAAAGTAAAATGCGCATAATAGGAGTGATGTTATGCGGTACAACTAGAAAGGATGCAACTTTATGTTAGCAGATCATAGAAGGGTTCATTGATGAAATTCTTTATGTAACAGTCGAGGAAGTGGAGAAGGCACAATGTGAATTGGCCAAGGCTGAGGAGATTGCTGAGTTTAATTGTGCTATTGCATATGCAGGATGCAAGAAGAGTTTAATGAAGAATAGTTTAGTTGTTCTTTCGGGGGGAAATGTGGCTGTCAAAGATTTAGAGAGATTAATGAAAAAATATGAATGATTTAGTTTATTTTTATATTTTATGAATATTAAATAGTTCAAAAGTATTTTCAAGTCAGTATTAGCAGCAATAATGATTGATAAGGGTATGCATAATTAGTGATTTAAATGATCATTGATAAGGGTATGCATAAATAGTGATTTACCTAAGAGAATAATGACATAAGATGACATAAAATGAATAGAGTGGGTATTCGGAAAAAGAAGGAGTGTATATATGATGACAGTAGTCAATAAATTCTTATATATTTTACAGAAGATGATTCTCCATCTCTATAATTGAGTAAGTTGAGGTTTAATTAGCATATGAAAATTCCCATAAATTAAAAATTAATATTAAATAAATTGAATAAGGGGAGAGGGGAGATTATGATATTTCTTTCGCCACATGAAAATAAATATATTGTTTGAATATTAAATTAAATGGCTTCTCATTTTTTATCTTTTCTTTTTCTATCTTCTATAATATAAGAATTGAAATACTGTTGTCCTATTAAGTGCTAAGCTAATAAGCTAAAGTTTCTTTGATATATGGTCGTTGGATATCAATAGGTTTATCAATAATCTTGGCGTTGGCATTAACAGTTTAATCGTTAATGACCAATTATAAATGGACTGGAGGACGTAATGCCTCCTGCAATTAAGAGGACGATGAATACAAGAGTAAATAACTTGAAAATTAAATAGGTGCCATACTTCCTATTCTACTAAAATATATAAATCCCAATTAGATCTCCATACTTTTTAAACTCCAAATAGACATTAAAAGGAGGTACATCTCTATCTAATTCAACTTGCACCTCATAATTCCTCAATAAATCCTAAACAGGTCGTTACTTTTTAGCCACAACCAAAAGAGGAATGCCCTTAACTTGCAAACAGGGCCTCAAATTGACTAAAAATTGAGCAGTATTTTCATCTTAAAATTATAACTCCAAATATTGCATCTTATCAGAAGTGTCTTAATAATTTAAATAAATAATAACTCCAAGTATGATTAATAGGTGCATTCTATTTATGATGAGTAACAATCTCTGAGATAACTTCATTCTCATTAACTTCCTGTGGTATCGAGAAGATATAAACACTATTCTTATCAGTGAACACCTGTTAAGGTTTGATAGGTTAAACATTCAATTAATCCTTATTCAATTCTAAGGAAGAACTCCTTGATGATTGTCTAATCTTTTTGACCTACTTGTTTTTTCTGGGTTCCCCAGAAGAAGATGGCGATCTCCTTCTCGATCCTTATCCTTGAGACTGCTTTCTGTCCGCTTTCTTACTCTTCTTCTACTTCTTGCTGACACTTCGACTCTACCTTCTTGATGACTCACTACTGTCACTCCTGCCCTTTGATTATTGCTAAATTAAATGGTGCACAGTTACATTCNTTTATTTTTATATTTTATGAATATTAAATAGTTCAAAAGTATTTTCAAGTCAGTATTAGCAGCAATAATGATTGATAAGGGTATGCATAATTAGTGATTTAAATGATCATTGATAAGGGTATGCATAAATAGTGATTTACCTAAGAGAATAATGACATAAGATGACATAAAATGAATAGAGTGGGTATTCGGAAAAAGAAGGAGTGTATATATGATGACAGTAGTCAATAAATTCTTATATATTTTACAGAAGATGATTCTCCATCTCTATAATTGAGTAAGTTGAGGTTTAATTAGCATATGAAAATTCCCATAAATTAAAAATTAATATTAAATAAATTGAATAAGGGGAGAGGGGAGATTATGATATTTCTTTCGCCACATGAAAATAAATATATTGTTTGAATATTAAATTAAATGGCTTCTCATTTTTTATCTTTTCTTTTTCTATCTTCTATAATATAAGAATTGAAATACTGTTGTCCTATTAAGTGCTAAGCTAATAAGCTAAAGTTTCTTTGATATATGGTCGTTGGATATCAATAGGTTTATCAATAATCTTGGCGTTGGCATTAACAGTTTAATCGTTAATGACCAATTATAAATGGACTGGAGGACGTAATGCCTCCTGCAATTAAGAGGACGATGAATACAAGAGTAAATAACTTGAAAATTAAATAGGTGCCATACTTCCTATTCTACTAAAATATATAAATCCCAATTAGATCTCCATACTTTTTAAACTCCAAATAGACATTAAAAGGAGGTACATCTCTATCTAATTCAACTTGCACCTCATAATTCCTCAATAAATCCTAAACAGGTCGTTACTTTTTAGCCACAACCAAAAGAGGAATGCCCTTAACTTGCAAACAGGGCCTCAAATTGACTAAAAATTGAGCAGTATTTTCATCTTAAAATTATAACTCCAAATATTGCATCTTATCAGAAGTGTCTTAATAATTTAAATAAATAATAACTCCAAGTATGATTAATAGGTGCATTCTATTTATGATGAGTAACAATCTCTGAGATAACTTCATTCTCATTAACTTCCTGTGGTATCGAGAAGATATAAACACTATTCTTATCAGTGAACACCTGTTAAGGTTTGATAGGTTAAACATTCAATTAATCCTTATTCAATTCTAAAGAAGAACTCCTTGATGATTGTCTAATCTTTTTGACCTACTTGTTTTTTCTGGGTTCCCCAGAAGAAGATGGCGATCTCCTTCTCGATCCTTATCCTTGAGACTGCTTTCTGTCCGCTTTCTTACTCTTCTTCTACTTCTTGCTGACACTTCGACTCTACCTTCTTGATGACTCACTACTGTCACTCCTGCCCTTTGATTATTGCTAAATTAAATGGTGCACAGTTACATTCCTCCTCAAAGATCGTTCCAAATGCTCTTTGTCCAACATATTCTTGTTTTCTAGGTAGTTTTTAAAGGCATCACTCAATTCCACAACTTCTTTTTGTCTTCCTATTCATAAATTAATTTGATCATACCATTCCTTCCAAAATTGAAGTGCTTCTTGCCTATGTATACTAATTTTGCATTATCATCATTGCTCATTCCAATTGCAACATCACAATAGGATCCCTGAGCATTGAATATTTGGACTACATCACACGAGCCAGCCAAGTTCACTAAATATTACCATACATTACCTTTTCTCTTGATGAAACTCAAAAATTCATTAGTACTCATCCCATTCATGTGTACATGACGTACATAAAAGTGGATCTTGAATTCACTGTGTGGATAGTAACGTTTTCCAATCTTATTCTCAAAAGATGATGATTAATTTGAGTATGACTCATTCGAAGAATTGCGTCTCTTTGATTGCCCTTTTCTGTCTTCCTCCCTATTAGAAGAAGCATTTCTTTCTTCATCCTTTTTGTCTTGCTTTTGCACTTCCTCTGGTTAACCTTACTACTAAATCATTTTTTAAAATATTAATGTTAAATTCAAATAATGAGGCGCTTCTCAAACAGGTCAACAAAAACCAAACTCTCCTCATCCAAAAATTACAAGAAGACATCCAAGTCCTAAATGAAGAAATAGAAGCGTCGAATCATTAAATTGACACTCTCAAATCCGAACATCATCTAGCCTTGTCTCAGCAATTATCCTTCATCGAAGATCTTAGAAATGAATCTTAGAACTATCAACAACAAAACATGGAACTCCAAACCAAATTCACTTAATCTGTCTTACAAAATCAATTGCTTCAAACCAAGTATGACAAAAAGAACAAATAATATAAAGATTAAATCGTAGAACTCAAGCAACAAATCAAATAGATTCATCTCAAAAATTAAGATTACCAAAGAGAAATCATAGACCTGCGTAAATCCTTAGACGTCAAAAAACTTGAACTTTCCAAATTCAATGACAATTCCTCAATTATAAATGAATAAAACAAACAGCTAAGGGCTAATTTGGATCTGCAAAAGGTTGATTATGATAATAAAATCGAGCAAATTCAAAACTTAATTTAAGATAAAGACGAAGAAATAACTCTCATCATAAATGATAACAAATTGTTAAATAAAACCAATCTAGAATTAATAGAAGCAAATGCTAATCAATCCCAGACTCTTCAATCTTAAATCAACACACTAGAGCAACACAACCAAACCCTTCAAATTCAATTATCTGATCTCCTCAATGAAAACAACCTCCTAAAACAATAATTGTAATAGCAAACCTAGGAAATGCAAATCATACCCTCCTCAATATAGTTGCAATCAGCTGCTGAATCTCAATAAGAAATGGTATAATTACAATGTTCCAATTTGCTGAATCAGAGTAACTAAGTGGATATTATTTTATAATAAAAAGAAAGTGAGATTTCATCCTTTTAATAACTCATTCAAGTGCAAAATGATAAAATAACACAATTACAATAATAATATTAAGATCTAGAACTCTTACATCTTTAGGATACCCAAAATATAGAAAAGAACAATTAAGAATTACTAAATTAAATTGATAATCTATAATTATAGATTTCTAAGCTTACATCTGAATTGAAAGATTCTGAAATAAAACATATTTAAGTTAAACAAATGTAAGAAACTACTATATCGAAACTCAATCATGATGTTAGATTATTAGAATAAAAAAATGAAGACTTGATTTTGCATAATAACAAACTTATCAATGAAATCAAGCAAAATGAATTAAATCAGTAGAAGGAATCTACTATTATTTGTTAGAAAAACTCAGAATTTGAAATTCAGCTTCTAGAATCACAACATTAAATAGAAGATTTAAAATAAGAGAAATAAAAATAAGTGCATGTTGTTGAAATGTTAAATCGTTAATTATAAGTTCAAGTACAAGCACAATCCAAATTAGAGGAAGATATAACTAAATATTAAAACTTTCTCATATCCCATGACAAATAATTAGAAGCCATCACTTCTAATGAAAGTTCTGACTCTAGTGATTCAAGTGAAGAACCAGTTACTGAAAAATCACAACAATTGAATTTTGATGCACTCTGTAATAAATTAACAGAAAAAATTAGATTAATCTAACTCAGATTAGAAATTTATGAAAAATAAATTAAGCAATACAAGTAGGAACTTCATTCCAAAACTACGGAAATTTAAAAGCTGTTTAGTGAAAATTCTGAATCCAATTTAAAAGTATAAAGGTTATCTTAAATACAACCTAAACTAGAGAATTAACTTGAAAGCTAGGAGGAATCCTTAAAATAAAAGGACCAAATTATTGAAAATCTAACATTATCGAACACAAACCTGTAAGTTTAGCTTAAAGAAATTGAAGAATCAAAGTTTTCACTTGAAAATTAAATAAAACTACTCCAAGAGGCTTAACAAAATCAATCATAGGATTTCTAAAACTAAATTCTAACTCAAGCCAAATCATAAGATTTAAAGATTCAAGAATTAACAAGGACAAATAGTAACTTTGAAATTCAGTTGATTGAAAGCGAGAACAAACTCAAATAACTGTAGATAGAAAACGAGTCCTTGAATCTAAAAATTGCATCATTAGATGTAGAACTTTCTAATTTATAAAATCAACTTTAACTTGAACTTGTTATCAAAAATGATTTATAGAGTAATTTAAATTCTATTAAAGAAGAATAAATTTAAAATTTCAATTTAAGCAATGCTGAAACAACATAAGCTTCAATCTTCGATCAAGTATTTCCAAACATTAATTATTAAGTGATTTTATTTACAGAGGAATTGACAGAATAAATAAAGAATAGCCTATAAATCAAAATGGATAGTTTAGATAACAATTTTTTAAGAATAATAAATAAATATTAAAAATTATTAGAAAAGTTATAAAAGAATTATCACAATATTTAAAACTAATATGAGCTAAGTCAATAGACCTTAATTTAAAAGGAAAGTGTATAATAAGATTAAAATGAAAAATTATCAAATTAAATTAACTCTTTGTAAGAAGAAATCGAGTAAAGAAAAAGCTTCATTCATCAATTAGAAGATTAATAAAAGAAACTATTGCTGGATTTATCTAATATAGAGAAGCAGAATTAGGAGAAATAGATTATAATTAATCAATAATAGCAAAATTTAGATGAAATTCATAAAACCAAAATAGTTGAACTCGAAAAAATAATTACTAATTAGCAACTAGAGATGGAGCAGGCTATAACAAAAAGTAATTAATTAGAATAATAAGTATAAGATCAAAAAAATTAAATCCATTCAAAATAAAATAGGATAAATGAATTAAAATAAGAAATAAATCATTTAAAAAATGATTAGACTGGTGTATAAATTGATTAATTGAAATTTTAATAGCAATAAAATTAGATATTAGAACTTATTTCCAATAATACAAATTTAAATCAATAAAATTTAGATGTATAACGCAGATTAAAATAAGTCGAAGATACAAATTAAGCTTTATAAGATAAAATAAATCAATTAATAAAATAAGGAGCTAGCTAAAAGGAAATAATTAACTAATTACAATAATAAAACCAATTAGAAGTTAAGTAAAATCTGGCCTTAATGTAACAGATGGACCCTTTATAAAAGTAGATAGACTTTTTAACGCGAGATAACCGAAAGTTATAATAATCAAACAATGATTTTGAAAAAGCCTATGGAAAATTGCCTATTTATGGAAGTCCTAGCCCTAAAAAAGTTTAAAATAATGATTAAAATTAAATTAAGAAATTAGAAGATGAATTGTAACAAATTTAATTGAGATTCTAACAAGAAAAGGAAAAAGAAATAAATCATATTTCTAGCTAGTATGAATTTTAAATGCAATAATTGAAGGATTTAAATTAGGATGAAATAAATAAACTAGAATAAAACTTAATAACTTTAAGCAACGAATTAAAGCAATAGTAAATTTTGAACAACAAGCTATTGGAAGAAAATAATAAAGTAGAAAAAGAAAAGTAATAATTTATTGAAAAAGTTGAGAAATTGACAAAATAGCTTAATGAGTGTATTTAAGATTAATCAATGATAGCCTAATAAGAAAGCGAATTAAATAGATTCAGTATTCTTCACTAATAGGCACTAGAGGAAAACCAAAAATTATCAAAGCTTCTTATTAATTCAGAAGAGGAAAATAAAAATTTAAAACAAGAACAAAGTTTATTAAGCACGTAATTAGAAAAACAATATAATGAACATTAATTTGAGGTAAAGTAATTAAAGGGAAATTATATTGAATAAGAAAATATGCATTTAGAAAAAATAAAAATATTAGAGTAAAAATTATGTGAGGTTAATTATGAATTACAAAACAGTCAAATGTAATTTAATAACACAAAAGAGAGTTATGATAAATTAATTGCTGAGAAAAACGAATAATTATAGAATTCTGAATAAGACGTTTAAGAATTATAAAAATAAATAAATAACCATTTAGATTAAATTAATAAATATAAGAATTTAATCGAAGAAAAGGAAAAGTAAATATAAGTCTGCATAAATGAATATAAGCAGATTGAAGTTAATTGTAATAATAAATAATAAAGTCTGTAATAATAAATTGATGATTAATAAGAATAATTATAGATTTCAAAGAATAATATCTTAGATTTGTAAAAATAAATAGCAAATTAAGAAGTTTAAATTAGTTAATAAAAGAATGTTATTCACTAAAAGGAAGAACTTATATCAATTAAAATAAATTAATCGAATGATCTAAATTTAGAATTATACAATAAATTAGAAAATCTTCAATAATTAATTGATGATCTAAACTTATAATTAAAGAATTCTTAAGATAATACCTTAAATTTACAAAAATAAATACAATTTTAAGAAGATTAGATTAATAAAAATAAAAATATAATAGGAGAAAAGGAATAGTAAATATAGAACCAAATTAATCAAATAAAACAGATAGAAATCAATAATAATAATGAATAATAAAGTCTTTAAAAATAAGTTGATAATTAGTAAGAATAATTATAGATTTCAAAGAATAATATCTTAGATTTGTAAAAATAAATAGCAAATTAAGAAGTTTAAATTAATTAATAAAAGAATGTTATTCACTAGAAGGAATAGCTTATATCAATTAAAATAAATTAATCGAATGATCTAAATTTAGAATTATAGAATAAATTAGAAAATCTTTAATAATTAATTGATGATCTAAACTTATAATTAAAGAATTCTTAAGATAATAATTTAGATTTACAAAATTAAATAAAATTTTAAGAAGATTAGAATAATAAAAATAAGAATATAATAGAAGAAAAGGAAAAGCAAATATAGAACCAAATTAATCAAATAAAATAAATCGAGGTTGGGTATATTAATAAGTTATAAAATCTTTAAAAATAAATTGATGATTAATAAGAATAATTATAGATTTCAAAAAATACCGTCTAAGATTTATAATAATAAATTGTAAATTAAGAAGATTAAATTCATTAATAAAGCAATGTGATCTAGAAGAAGGAAGAGTTTATATCAATTAAAATAAATTAATCCAATGATCAGATTTTATAATTATAAAATAAATTAGAAAATCTTTAGCAATTAATTGATGATCTCAACTTATAATTATAGAATTCTAAAAACAATAATTAAAATCTATAATAATAAAAAAAACTATAAGAGGATCAAATGAATCAATATAAGAATTTAATAGAAGAAAAAGAAAATTAATTATAAATTTAAGTTAATGAATCAAAAAAGATCGAAGTTGATAATAAGAATACAATAGAAAAGTTATAAAAAGTTATTAATAATTAAAATGAATAGTTATAAAATACTATTAATAATATCTCAGATCTATAAAAATAAATTAAGAGTTCGGAAGATTAGATGAAACAATATAAAAATCTAATAGAATAAAAGGAAAGGGATTTATAAAAAGAAATTAATGAATCTAAAAGGGTAGAAATTGATTATAATAATAAAGTATAAAATCTTTAATAAGAAATTGATGATTAGACTGAATAATTGCAAAATGCTAAAAATAAAATCTCAGATTTATAAAAATAAATAGCAAATTAAGAAGTTTAAATTAGTTAATAAAAGAATGTGATTCACTAAAAGGAAGAACTTATATCACTAAAAATTAATTAATCGAATGATCTAAATTTAGAATTATAGAATAAATTAGAAAATCTTCAATAATTAATTGATGATCTAAGCTTATAATTAAAGAATTCTTAAGATAATACCTTAAATTTACAAAAATAAATAAAACTTTAAGAAGATTAGATTAATAAAAATAAAAATATAATAGAAGAAAAGGAAAAGTAAATATAGAACCAAATTAATGAATCAAAACAAATAGAAATTAATAATAATAATAAGTAATAAAGTCTTTAACAATAAATAAATGATTAATTAGAGTAATTATAAAATTCCAATAATAATATTTAAGATCTATAAATATAACTTAATAGATAAGAAGATTAAATAAAAAATTATAACAATTAGATTCAAGAAAATGAAAAAGCTTATTACCTTTAAATTTAAAATTCTAATACCATTAATGACTCTTTAAAATTAAAATTAATTGATTCTGAAAATTAAATATTAAACCTTTAAAAACAAATTAAGGATGAATAAAATCAAATTTAGGAACAATAAAAATGGTTTAAGGAGGAAAAAGAAAAAGACTAATTAATTATAGAGCAATTAACACTAGAAAATAGAAAGTCAAGATAATTAGTAAAGGAGTAGGAAGATTAGATTAATATGCTAAATAACATAAAATTATAGAATGATAATAAATTTGATTAAGAGTAGTTAATAAATAATTAGTTGAAGAAGGATAATTAAGATAAAGAATAAAGAATAAGCTAATTATTGATCATAGAAGAAGATTCAAAAAAATAAATTTCTAAATTAAATGAAGAAATTAGGAATGAGTAAAAAATTCTAAATACTCTAAAGATTCAACAAGATGAGGAAGCAAAAAATAAAATAAAATTATAAGATTAAATTAAGGAATATGAATAGGTTATCAAAAGCTTATAAGTTGAAATTAAAGAAGTGCCTATTATTAAAAAACAGCTTGTTGAATATTAGGGAGAGCTTGATAACAATAAAATCAAGTTAGTAGAATCATAGGATAAAATATATTAATAGGAATGCCTTATTAAATAATTAGAAAAAGCTGTGGAATCGAGTTCGGAATCATCGTCTTTTTAAAAAGAGTAGCATTAGGCAGAGTTAAATAAGAAGTAGAAATAAATAGAAGACAAAGATTTAGTTATTCTTGAATAAGAAACATAAATTAGAAATCTAAAGGAGAATTATAATAATTAATTATAGTAATTAAAAGATATAAATCATAAAATCTAAACCGATTAAGCTTAGAATGAAGAGAGTTGTAGGTTATTCTAAAATAAATTAGATAAGTTGGAAAAATAGAAAATAGATTAAGAAAATATAATATAGTAATTGCAGGTGTAAAATTAGGAAATAATCAAGTAATATGATAAGAGCTAAGGGTTTAATGAAGAATTAAAATAATAATTAAATGGGAAATCTGATAAACTAAATCAAAAATAGTAGTAAATTGAGAGTTTGGAAAATAAAATAATATAACTAAGCAATACAAATATAATTTATGAACAGAAGATTACTGAATTTAATTAGAATTTTAATTAATAGGAATAATAAATTAATGATTTAAATAATAAGGTTAAAGATTTAACTTAAGAAATTTCCGAGAAAGAGGATAAATATAGAAATTAAATTGAATAGTAAAAAAAGGAATATTTATCTGATAAATTATTATTAGAGAATAGGATCAAGGAGTCAGTTAATGAATGGAATTAAAAAGTAGAGGATTAAAGGAAAAATTACGAGAATTAACAATAAGACATGGAGAATAATTTGAATTAAGAAAGAATATTATCTAAGTAATTGGAGGAGAATAATAAAGAATTATCTTTAAAAGTCCAAAACTTGGAAACGATTCTGGAGTAACATAGTTAAAATAATGCAGACTTATTGAGAAATATTGAAGAGCTGAAAATTGAGAATGGTAATAATTAGAGTGAATTAGAGAAGATTAAGAAAGATAAAGAAGAATTAGAGAGTAAATATTAGTAGATTGAACATTAGAAGAATGAAACATTAGATTCCAACAAAAATTTATAAGACATGTTATTTGAATTGAAGTAGATTAATGAGAAGATTGTTGTATAAAATAGTGCAATTCAAAGAGAGATGGATGATATACAGAGCATGAATTAAAGTTTAGAAAAGAGATATTCTTTACTGATAAATGAGAAATCAAGTTTATTAGAACAAGTCCGAGAATAAAAATCTGCTTTGGTTGATCAATCTCAATAGTATATTTAATTAGAGAGTTAGTTTAATCAAATGCAATAGAATTTCATAAGAATTGAATCTCAAAGCAATAGTTTAAAATAAATAAATCAGCAATTAGAATAATCATTATAACAATAATAGCAAGTTAATTCATAGATAATTTAGAAGCAAGAATAATAGTACTAATAGCAATTAGATTAATTAACTCTTTAGCTTTAAGATGGATAAAATTAGGTTCGATTGCTTTAACAGAAGAACGGAGAGTAGAGATAAGAGATACAGATGATCAGAAATGATCAAAAGTAATGGGAGAATAATAAAGTAAATGAGATGGTTTAGATGAAGTAGGAGAGTGAGAGACAGATTCAGAAACTGATGGATTAGGTTAGTTAGGTAGAAGGGTTGAATAAGCAATATTAGAATGAAATTTTGGAGTTGAACAATATTATTAAAAAACAATTTGAAGAGAAGGACAAGAGTAGTGTAAATAATCAGGTGGTTGAATAGTTGTAAACAAAGCTAAAATGTAAGTCGTTAATTATTATTATTATAGTGAGTGAGGAATAAATAGATAGATTGCTTATGACAAATAGGGCGTTGATGGAGGAGAATGCAAATTTGCAAGAGTAGATTAAGGATGATTTAAACTCTAGCTTTTGCAGCAATGCATCACAAAAGTGATTATATTAATTAATAATTAAAAATGGGTAGTTGCGCAACAAAAAATTAAGAAAATGAAGTTTCTCTCCCTTCTAATCCTAGATTACAAAGGGCTTACTAAGTAAGATAAAATTGATTTGATAGTAATATTCGTAAATCATCGAAATTACTCATCCACTGAATGTGAATCAGAAATACAATAGTTACTTTACTTTGATTCCAGACCAATTTGTTGGCACAGGGATAAAAAAGGCAAATTCATATGAATCTCGTCTATCTAAGGAGGAATGGCAATAAAAGAGAGCTGAATTCTGGGGTATCTATGTTGTTTAAGAAAATAGAATCCAGAATAGAGGGACAGAAGGAAAACTGGACTACGATAAAGGCTGCATTGGAAGCTGATGAAGGTACGTATTATTGTGAGTTAGGAACTGCAAAAACTATTTTGTAAGCTGCTGACTTAAAGCTAATCAAGAATAGTATGTAAATTGTTTTTGACAATCACGGTAATATTATTAATCAAGAATCCTGTAGGGTAGAAATACGATTTGCCCGTTTTTGTAATGCATAATCCTGTTTCTTTCCCTTAGAAGCAATCTTACGATCAAAATCTTTACTAAAGTTTTGACCGCAAGGTTGTTAAGGTAATTGAATACTTTATCTAGTTTAAATTGAGAAGTACCAAATGGAACAATGACAAGGAGGTTTCCTACAATACAGGAGACAAGGTGGAATCACTAATAAAAGAGTTATAATAATAGGAGAACCCTTAGAAGATGAGATTGTATGTGAATGGTAGAGAAATGAAAGGCCATAACATGTTTGGGAATTATGGTGTCCAAGACAATTCTGTAATTATTCAAACTATCATCTTTTAGGTTGTGCAAGCATTTATGTTATGATTATATAATAATATATATATTTATGAATAAATAGAGACGTTAGAAAATACTTCCTATTCAACAGCTTTAGGCTAAACTTAAATAGTTGAAGTAGAGCATAAGAGCTAGTGAAATCAAATCTCTAAGATCATCTTGCCTTTTGACTGAAACCACTCCGATCGACAAATTGGATAAAATCAAAAAACTAAATCCAAATAGTAGTGTTGATGGCAAAACCATGTATCTCAAACCTTCTTTCAAAACAAAGATGAAAACTTCCAAAAGGTATTTCTCAGTCATTTTTAGTCCCCAATCCATGAAATTAAAAACGAGTTCTATGCTTACCTAAAAAAAAACACTGCCTTCCCCTCAAAAGCCCCTCAAGGATATCGTAAAACATTACATAAAGAGTAAAATCCCAAAAAGTAGGACTCCATCTAAGTCACCACCACAAAAGATCAAGAAATTGTCTAGTCCCCAATAAAGACAAATTAGAAGTCAAAGTAAAAAGAAGATCAAATATAAAACTACCATTTGTTCACCTAATAGGGTGACTAAGAAAAACAAAAAATAGAAAGTCTAAAATTAATACTATTAACCATAAATAAGCAAGGTAAGTTCTATTAGATTGAACACTTTCTCTGTTAGCGAGGATCCCCACAAAATGTTAATGAATCAAATAATTGATGAACTACAATAGATGAATGAAAAATAAATCATAGAATTACAATCATTTTTAAAGAATATCAAATATCAAAAAATAGATGAAGCATAACAAACTAGTTTGCATGAGAAAATAGACATCTAATTGAAGCATCAATAAAAGGCATTTCATGAAAGCTTGCCTCTCAATATCATCAATGAAATCTGCCAATAAAGAGAGTCTACTATCAATGTAAGAGTAAAATTGTAAATGGATGCATTTTCTACATTATTAGAATAACAAAAGATATCACCACGATCTTTTAATAAAAATGGCTAAGTCTTGGAATAATGGAAATCATAGTCTACAGATAAACTGCATAAGTGTTAGGAAGTATTACAACAGATGTAAAGTGTAACAAATAAAATTCAGCAAAAGACTATTTAAGATATGAAACTCATTTAAGAATTAGAATCAAATAATTCAATCGTAATTTAATAGTTATGTAAACTATAAAATAAAGTTAGAATAAATGTCTGCTGATTCAAGTTATTTGGAGTCTTAGGATTTATACTTACATTATCCTATACAAAATTAGTAGTAAGATTTCAAAAGGAAAGATATGGATTTTGAATTCTAAGCAACTCCATATAATCTAGAAATATAGACAAATGTTGGAACTGTAAATTTATTTGTAGAATTACTGTGTGTTAGCATCCTAAGTATGATTGGTGTTTATTATAATTAGATGATGATTTAAATGAGTTTATAAAGAGGATGAATTATCCATATGGTTTATAGCCATATGATAAAATAAGGAAGATTCATGGATACAATATAGTCTAAGACAAAAAATATGAATATCCAATTTAAGATTGTGTATTCTAAGAAATATAGGTATGATAATATCATAGATTAAGCAAAGTAGTAATCCGTATGAGTAAATTCATAATAAAGCTATTTTTGACACTTTTAATGAGATTCTAAATTAATATAGACCGTTCTATTATTGTGATGGTCAACCATATCCTTGGGAATTTAATCGCAATTTGATAGTTACTTTATACAATGAAGAGAATGTGAGTCTCTTATTGGAGAAGGCAAAGGAGAAGGTGATCCAGCATGCATCGACCTTGTGCGGATTAATAAATGATGATGATGAGAATATATAATCGAGTATAAACTATGAGGAAGTACTGCAGAGTTTGATGAATTCTGACTATTTATAGTAATTAAGGAACGAGAGACTTTAATTGTGCATAAAGAACGAAGTATGAAATATAATAAGAGTGTAGTTAGAGGAGTATCAATACGAATGGAGATATCACGATAGGACAGAGGCACTGGTTGAGATAACAGATTGCATCTTTGAAGATTTGGTCAATGAATTAATGGTTGAATTGTATTGATAATATAAGAAATCACTTTCTCATACTTTTCTCCTATTCATTCAATGCATAATATTGAGCCAGATGGATGTTGACTTACTAATTAATCTGTTCATTGGCTTCTTTTCTAAACATTCTCTTGTATAGGAAAGTAGTACAAATCATCAGGAGTAACATTGTAGTGAGTACCACTACCCAGATGACCCATGTGCTGGAACTCAAAGAGTGTTCAACCTAAGATGAGAGAAGACAATACCCAGACGCCATCATCTATGTATCCTATCATTCTTTATTTGCAAACACTTGGAAGGGATTCCTCTTTGAAGCTTCTGCAGATGGTTTATAAGGGTCCGAAATGAGATGTGTCAATCAGTTGCTAGGCACCAGTTTCATAATTAAAGGAATAAGTAGAGACAGTCAAGGATCCTTTGTATTTTAAGTCGTTGATGTATAGGATGGGCCAAGACATGGCAGAGTAGTTGAGGTTGATTTGGTGTTGTTCGCTAAGTAAAGTGTTGTCATCCAGTTCATCATTGACAGAAGTAAAGCTTTTGTCATAGCAAGACTGGATGGATTCAGGATTAATGTTCAGTTTCTTCATGACATCAATTGAGCATGATTTAGCTTACATCAAAGATAAGCAAGTTTCGCTGTACCTTACAACATACCTCCACCATTTGGACTAGTCTTGTTTGAAGATGCACAATTGTCTGACTATTTCTCTTACTGCATCTTGACCTGTCAAAGGACCATCTGCATCAGGGTCGCTTGCACAATATCTACCTCCGGATAAGCATTGCTAACTTGGAGTGGTGTAATTGTTCCTTTTGCAAATTCCACATCTATCTATCGCATAATGTGGAGTGAATTGCAATTGGTCTTTCATTTCCATATGGAATGGGTAAAACTATTCCAAGAACTGATAGCTCGATTTGTCCATTGCACTAAACCAATAATGGTAGCTCACTTTGTCGGTTTTGAGCATCTCTGGAAATTTCACTACTATATACACTCTGTCATTAGTGTTTGCATCCATATATTATTATATTAAATCACCCTACTTTTTGGAAATCAATATTGCTGGAATGTCAATTTCCTTTGTTTCATTCAAGCTGACTAAATTCAATCCTGTTATTTCCTCCTCCATGTTGTCCACAATCACTAACATTTAATAGCCATACGATTATGCATTGATAGTCTAATTACCATTATTTATATACCTTGGTGTAAAATGTGCATTCCCCTCTTTTCACTAGAAGTATCCTAACATTTGAGTAGTCACTATTGTAAGTACTGGTAGTATTAAAATTTGGTGAACAAAAATTAAAAGGTTATGCTACTTCAAGCACACCTGCAATTCTTTATCCATATGGCACAAAACCAAAATTAGCAATATTAAATTTTATCTTATCCAATTCAGGTTTCTTTGCTAAGTCTTAGGGGTACTTTATCACTAATGTTTCATCTTGGGCCAACACCAGTGTGATTAATGCAAAAATTATCATTTATTTAATTATTAATGATGTAAGACCCATTTAATAAGGTTATATACATAAATCATAAATACTCGTGCATTTTATTACGCAGATTGTCCATTCTCTTGTCCATGTTCTCTATTGGCTTGGCCCTTATTGCTGTTCTAATATCTTAAACCCTTTGTTTATTTATCAACATTGAGAGTCCATTCAAATATTTCACCAATAAATCTAGAGACCCATCCGTTTATACATCAACATATTGAGGATCAAATTTTGGTATAATGATATCATTAACTTCATAATTACAAATTTAATACAAGAGTGTTATTCCAACAGATTGGGGAATACATTCACCATCACAATATTGGGAAGATCATAATTTGGAAATTTCTAGTTGATCAAAGATAAGTCTCTATCAATTCTGATCGGCTCAGTGCTATACTCCTTTTATGTACCTTCATATTATTCACGATTGCAAGTGCTGACAAAAAGTAAATTCCTAAAATGTTTTCCAAAAAAGGACTTAGCAAAGGCAGCAGTCTTGTCTCTGTCTAAACTCGACCACACTGCAACATCAAATCTGTCTCTATATTTAATCATAAGCGAATCAAGAAAGAATTCTCTTCCTGGTCTCCAGATTATACTATAATTTTCATATTTGTCATTTGGTTTTATGTTATCCAATTCCCTTCTCCGATCCAAGTACAACTATTTACCCAATCGTTCTGCCAATAGAAGAGTTCGAGATATATCTGTAATCACTAGTATTTTTTTGCTCATTATGCTAATTTAATGGTATATAAATTTATTAAATTTCATTTCTACAATAAACAAACATGTAATAGGTTTCTGTGAGATGGGAGGTCAGTCTCATTATGAAAGAGTGGAATATAAAGAATCAACTATAATACGATTGAATTTAATTATGAACAGACTTAGACATTATATTATATTCTATAATTCAATCAAAAAGGAATAGATATTTGTAATTATTTTCTCATTGGATTCATCCTATCCTACATTACTTCAGATATATTCTACCTGTTATTCTATTAGATATCATAGAACTAACAAGGTTATTATTTAAATAAATATTAGTAAATTTAATTGTAATTAATCATAATTATAATTGCCACTGAGTATACAGTTTAAAATTGTCTTTTTGTTCATCTTCAACGCTTCTTATTAAATTAGATATTTGCTTAATGTTTTACATGAACTTCTACTTCACATAGTACAATTTAAATGAGATCTTGGCTTAGTTATTTTCAAGTTCTTCCAATTCTGGTGGATCCATATCGCATCCCATTTATTCATATACTTCATATATTGCCCATTGCAACTAAATTCCAACCCCATTGTTCTATTGTTTAATGAGCATCAACAATTTCATCAACTTTTATTGCTAAACCTCCTTACAAAAGGGAACCAAAAGAGATTGAACTTTGAGATACTGAATCAAGGTGTCTTCCTGTATGGTTGAGAAGATCTAAGGGATAATTTTTAGATTATTAGCAAATATTTATTCTGCGCTTTCCTGTTTATTAGGATCAAGAAGAAAATACAATCTTTGAAGCAAAAATATTAGTTTATAATCAGTTGACTGTTCCTTAAGTTTATCGTAGACAATCTATTTGATTTGAAGGTCATTGAATTTATTGATTTACAAGTGAAGTGCTAAAATTTCATAATGTTATTGCTCAATCAATTCACAAATGTAGACTTGAGGTGAGGAAATTGCTGTTAAGAAGGCATGTACCAATTGTAATGATTTGTAAGGTGGTTCACTCTTTAGAAATCCCAGAATGAAATCAAAGAATAAATGATCACAATCTTCATCGGATAAACATGAGAATATCTCTTAGATCTAAGTATAATATTGAAGACCATCTGAAGCCAAAAAGTCCCCCAATATTTGGACTATGTTTTCTTCATTCAAATCCATGAAGAATTTATAATAATGTGTCTTTAATTCTAGTTCGAAATGAGAATGTTTATATAGAATGATATCTTTATTAATTGTATTCTGATGTTAAAAATCAACAATCAACTGATGAGCTCCATCCCATGTAAAAGCTGTGATCAGCAACTGATGGAATAAGAACTGAGTCTGAGCAATTGGGATCTTCGTCCAATTAGCAAACGGTGTATGAAGCTCTGTGGTACCAGATTTCTCTGTCAACGTGGTTGAATCCAAAGCTTTATGGTGGAACCTATGTTTTAAATGAAGGAGATTACATGTGGCACAGCATCCTTCTCATGAACAACTCTGAAATGGGTCACTTGGGTGAATGAGGAGAAGTAATCATAATAGGCCTTGTCACCAACTCTTGGTAATCCAAAAGTAGTCAATTGGAGTGAATTTCCAGCGATTGCCAATTAGGTAGCATAAAGAGTAGCCATGGCAGCTCCCAAAGAATGACCGGTTACATGAATGACGGCATTTGGGTACATGTTTCTATATTTGGCGAAGAGAGTGTCAAGTTATGGCTTAAGGGAGTTGAAGGCCTCAAGGAATCCTTTGTGAACTTGGCATTTGCAGGCATCATTATAATCAACCTTATCGAATTGGATGTTGTCCAACCAGTTTTAGATGTTGCTTGAACCTCTGAAGACAACTGTAATGGCATTGTAAGTGGGATTGAAAGCGATGTATCCTTTTGTTCCCTAAGAATATTGTGTACTTTCTTACTTAAATGATATCTTCAAACACTTGAGGATTTTAAATATTTGGGTAATTTCCACTCACATAGCCCAACTTCCAATTATTGATGGCGGAATTAGGACAATAAGCAGCGAATGAGAGAGCAGCCTCTTCTTTAGCCAAATCTTCATTATAGATGAATGTTGCACTGACTGTTGCTGCCAAAACAACCAAAATCAAAGCTGATGATCTCATTAGTTTTTATTATTTTATTATTGCAAAATTATTTCAAATCATATACTTATGTATTACATTTATTTAGAAAACTCGAGAAAAAGATCTTTTTATAAATAATATGTCTAATAATCTCAAATAAAGAAATTCGATTTGAATATTATTGAGATCTTGAATATTGATAAATGATGTCATTATAAAATCATTCTGAAATTTGCTTTACGGGTTCAGAAGTACAAGAACTTTGTGACCAACCCAAATATGAATGATGATCATTCAAATTTGTTCGTGTGGCTGAAGCTGAACAGGTTTGATCTTCTCCTTTGACTTCTGCACAAATTACATATGATACTCCATCATAATACCAAACCTCAGTGTTCACATGTTCGAAACCAAATCTGAATGGTGGTAGATGAGGAGCTATGTCCTTCTTGTTTGTCAATCTTGTATGAGTCACTTACAACTTAGTAAACCAATCATAAAAATCAGTATCACCCACTCTTGGAGCACCAACAGTAACCAGAGTCACCTTCACTCCAGTCAAAGCCAATTCACTGGCAAATAAGGTAGCCATGGCACCTCCCAAAGAATGACCTGTCACATGGAATTTAGCATATGGATATTTAACCCTATATTCACCAAGTAGTCCATCCAAATGTATTTTGAGTGATGAATAGGCTGCCAAAAAGCCCTCATGCACTTGGCATTTGCAAGCTGTGTTGAAACTGGTTTTCTTGGTATCAATATCGGCGATGAAATTCTTTATATTATCCGATCCTCTGAAAACTACGGTGATGGCCTACGCCTATGAGTTGTATGCTATGTATCCTCTTGTTTTCTAACATAAAATGTCAAAACTACCATATCAACGTTTTCGAAAACCTAAACTTTGGTCATATGAGGATACTATTCACTAATTGCACCCGTATTCCAGTTATTGATGTCCTCAATTTCACAATAGGCTCCAAATGAGAACGCTGTCAATTGGCTTGCCAAACTCTCGTCGTACTCAAATGCTGCAGCCAATGCTAATAGAACGACTAAAAATTTCATGAATATATATTTATAAAAGTAGAGTAATATCAATTCACTATAAATGAACAGTTTTATTATTAATCCCTTCAATTTACTAACTTTTATACATCCTTGTAATCTCCTTCTCCCTTTCAGTTTTCAAAGACTTAATAATAAATCGAAACATTACTTTATATTTCTCTCTTAATACTGTCATATCTACATTTTAATTTTATTAAATAGTATTTTAGTTCTTTAAATACTATTTTACATACTTATCGATTCTGGAATCTAATCTATTCTTACTCTTCCCAGGACTCTCCAATCGTATTTCTGTACTACTCCCATATAGATTGCTCATAGATGCCTTCAAAGCTTATTATGGATATTAATGGGATAATTAAGACTGCAAAGTTCCGAATCGTTGACTTTTTGTCCTGGAAGTCGTTTGACTTGACTCTCCCTTTTATTTGGGGAACTTCAAATAAAATTTCCTTATCTATTTAGTATCATTCTCACTCGATTCTATTTGAGATGCCTTAATAGAATTTTCAGGAGACACCTCATGGATTTCTCTAGGCGTTCTCATCCCATTTTCTCTCAACTCTTCAATCAATTGGGAGAAGTGATTTCTCCTCAATTATTAACCAATGTTAGGGACTTCTCTCACATGGAACACGTAATTGTTCGTATTGAATAATTCGCATTTCATATTAGTGAAAGTTCTCTTTCTATCAAATAATCGAGAGGAAGTGGATTTCTAAGCAGCGTCAGTTTAGGATTCAGTTCCCAAACATAGAGGATCTCCAGGATTCAATTGTTTGATTTGCAATTTTCTTTTGATTGGGTAAAATGTTTAGAATGCTCTCATTTCTTGTATCAATGTTTTATTGTCAACCTTCTTATCCAGGTAATCCTCTATATCGCTTAGTACATGGTAAAACCGTTGGCCTTCCACTTCCACATACTCTTAGGGCTACTCGTTCTTTTGCTTGTTGATTTGTTTTAGTTCATTTAATTTTTATAACAATTATTTGGTGTCCATATTACTGAATGCATATTTCTCGCTTATATCATTATTGTATAGATCCTGATGATTGAGCTTGATCTTGTATTCGCTTGGACTCTGTTGTTCTTACTTTATTAATTCTTCATACTCAATTTCCTCTTCGTTTTTTTCCAGTTTTTTTATGTTATACTGTGGACCCAAGTCGAATTTAGAATCTCCAGCACCATTGTGCCAACCGTTGATCATCCCTTAATCAATCTTGGATGTCTTTATTATACGAGCACTCGACGGTCCATCATGTTTCATAGTAGAGTCTATTTTACACACTCTCCTCTATCCGAATTGCAATGCTATCTTTCTATCAATCTTCTGAAACCCTTTTAATTAAGCATCTTTTACCTGCTCTTTCAACCACAGGAATTGCAGAGCCCTATCCAACGTGATTGGATGTGGTGCTTAATCTCTGAATTTCGTGCACTTGCTAAAAAACGCAACCTGTAATACTTATAATTATGAATACATCCTCCTTCTCCACTTATTTCAAAACATCCTCATATAATACTTTGTGTCTGTGCATCTTCTACATTTTCTTCTTCATTTTCTTATGTATATATATATGATTTATAAAGTGGTTAATTGATATTATAATTTATACTTTTATAAACGAATTATAATTGTGATTTGACATTTATGGAAGCCAATCCCAAAACCAATATACTATCAATCTCTATACCAAACTTCGATCTTCCCACTTTGGATATAGCATTCCCACCCTGGATATTGACATTTCTGCACTATCCCCAACTTCTTAAACTCCCCCTTAGCAATAACTCCAAGTATAGTCTCAATCTACTAATTTTTCTTATCATTAGTGGTCATAATTTCCGTAATTGTTGCCGTCCTTTGAACATAATTGGCTACCCGATAATTTGAATGTATAATGTGTTCAAATGGTTAAACCCCATGCGTTAGATAATCCTATGGGTTGTTGAAAAGGGTCAAGGTTACCCACGACGTCGAGTAAGAGGCCTAGGCTTGTTAGAACATCAAATATATACACTAGCCCATCCTTGATCTTTGGTTTCCACCGTCGCCATAATAGCAGTAATTTTATCGTATATGTCTGAAATATCTAATTCCAAGTATAACTTAATTCCATTATCCCTCACTTCCTCTTTTTTCTATAAATTTACTTCCCTTTTCTTGAAATTTAAGAGTGAATCCTTAAAAAATGAATTTGTTAACCCCAATGATAACACTTCCCGTGCCAACAAATACTTTGATAACTAATAGATCAAGCGGATGTCAAGAATCCCAAGTAATCCTAATGAATTTTCATCTTACTAGTCCATAATTTTAATAAAATAATAAAAAGTCTAGAATTTTGGTATTTATTAATAATAAAAGAATAATAAATAAGCACAATCTATCGCGTTCATTTAGACAACCTTTAGTGAGCAAATTGTTCAATTATTAATAAAATATTTCTGTTAGTAAAACAATGAATCAAAGTTATTACCATAAACTAAACAGTAGTTTAACACCTGTGAAGAATAACTAAAACACAGCAACGTAACTTTCCATGTAAGACTTCATATCAGTAATTAGGAACTACAGCAAACAAATAAGGGATTCAACTGATAACAAAAAGAGTGACTCCTTGCTCAATATGCTCATATCCTAATAATAATAGGCAATTTAATCGGCGAGATAGTTCAGTATCGAAAGGCCTTTAAAAAGCTCTCTCCTGGAAACGTATTCAATATTTATACTCAGATCTCCAAATATATAAAATAAAACAGCTATCGTTTCATCGTCACTGTCTTATATTAGAAAAAGCACAGAACAATCCTAGTCTGGCAGTACCCAATTCGATAGATTGCTCAATGAGAACACAACATTGTTAATGAAGATTCAAGAATTGGAATAAAAAGTAAAATACTTCTTTAAATAGTAAGAATTCATTATTATAGATAAAATGTTAGTCAGCTAGAAAAAAAGAGATGGTAGTTAAACAAGAAAACAAAGGTGGCAATATTTAGTTATTATTATAAGCGAATAGGAATAATGTAAATGAAAATAGAATTTTGAAAGAATTAATTAATAGATAAACTTAGTTAATGCATATTCCCTCAGTACTTTAAACATTGTCACTTGTTAAATGATTACATATAGATACTTAATAATATTAATAAAATTTCGAGGAAATCATACAACTTCTAATTGTTTTGACAATTATCTGGTCTTATTGCACAACAGTCCAACTTACTTTTGCTTTAAATCAAATATTCCTAACAGTTCTGTCAGTAATCTAGGTTGTAAGGCCATCAATCCCAGAATTTAAACTGATGTGAATTGCATAAACTACTCCTAACTTACTGAATTACGAATTCTAAAATATAAGATCTTAAATACATCGAATCTGCAATAGATGACCCATTCATATCAGTCTTCTATTATGAATCTATCAAATCAATCATTATTTATTATAAAGTATCATACAAAATGTTTTGTATTTTCCTTTCTTTAATGATGCTACTTTCATTTTTACTGTTATTGAGAGTACTTACATCAAAATAAATAGAATTGGCATAACCATTTTTATTAGTAATCTTTTGCTTGTTTTTAAAACTTTGAATAGATATGCCAGCACATTCAGATAATAAACTTCTGATCTAACAATATCTATTTGTCACTTTCTAAATGAATCGAGTAGATTATTATGTTTTAGACCTTAATTCTTGCACTTGACGATAAATGTAGACTATATCATTTATTTTCTATTCAAAGAATATATTACTCATATATACATCTTATTGATTTTACGATTGCACATTTTTCATGATATGAAGTAGAGTGCTTTTTGATTTCTGTTTCAATGGAAGGGAGGGTAGGATTTGTGGTTTTGGAATGGAAGTTTCTGGGATTGTTAAAAACATATCCACACTATTACTGTCAACTTATTAATAACTATATGCATACTGGAAACCGTCCTCTTCTCTTGTTTTATTTTCATCATATCCTCTTGGATTCTGAATGAGTCTCTTACTACATCTCTTATTTCTATTCTTTTTTAGTACACAGTCTATTTCAATTGATTGATGGTCATTTTATTTAATTTGATCTCGTCGACCATTTTGCTATGGTTCTCACTCAGAGCCTTTTCATACTTCGAAATCTTATGCAATTCTCCAACCACTTCTTTAACCGAAGGATGATTCTCTAGACTAATTGAATTACTCTATTTAATTACTCTTCTTGTGATTTCTTTTTCTCTTCTAACTTGACTATTTAGAACTTTAATCTCTCCAGTTGATTCATTAAATGAAAGTATCTTTAATTTAATCTTTCTTCCTATTTGATTGCTTAAACTTAATACTTCTTTTTCAATTGCAATTGCAGTTTTGGGATTCACTTACTCCACATAAGTTTGCACAACCTGATGTTTATCTTGTACTTTGTCCATTCCATCATTAATGCTAAAAGATACTATCAATATCATACGGTTCCATCAACACAACTGAACCTCGTTTCTGCATAATATGTAACATCGATTTCATTTTATTTAATAAATAATTTTTATGCTAGAATATATTAATAGATGCTTAGAGTTTTCATTATCACCAACTCCCATTTTCCCAACTAATCTCTTAACCAATATCAAGCATTTGACAAACATCGAAAATTAAAGCATATAATCTATAGTAAATTTGAATCCTCCATTAACAGAGTAGTCTTTTATATTGCATCCACAAAGTAATTTCAGTTTATATTATGTAGTTAGCGAATCATATGTTATAGAGGAGAACAAACTAAGTTTTTATATCTCGGAATCTCCATAGACGAGTTAAAATGAAAAAAATTTGAATTAATAAACTAAACAATCAACCAAAACTCTAAGAGAATAGATAAATGAAAGACTGCAAAATAAATAAAGACAATCACATGTTCCTGAAGTTTCAAATTCTCCTTTAAAAATTCGGTCAAAAAGTCCTATATTGTTGAAGACGGGAATCACTCCTTAGAAATAGGAATCAAATTAAAATAAAGAGAATTAGATGCCTACCATACATAGGAAATAGTTTTCATAAATTAATGAGAATATCGAAACTCCAAAAAAAGGTTATTTGCCTTTTCAAAACACAAAATTCAGCAAGACTCCTTCCAGGTAATCCCAAGCCTAAAGTAAAGTTAAACAAGAATTCTAACCATCTTAACAGTAAAGACATTCGTTAAAAAGGGAATTAAAAAATGGAGTTAGCCATATTAAATTAACCCTGTACAAATGATAACTAATAATTTATGTTTACAACTTGATTTTAATTAATTGTTATTTATTTCTTTCTAAAAGTACATTAATAAATAAGAAGGTATAATTTTTGAATTTCACTCAGTAACTTGCTGTTAGTATTGAGTAAAGAATTTAATGCATAAAGTTGCCCCCCTTTTGGATTAGATCTTAGGGTATACAACATACTGTAATCCGAAATTCTGAGGATGAATGTTTGTTTAATTAAAATTGTAATGGTTTTGATAGATTTAGTTTTTTGTTTTCAAATTAAAGTCATTATTATTATGAAATAGAATATGATAGTTTTAAAGAGAGTTGAAAGTATGAATATGTCTTAAGTAAAATTAGGTTGTGAAGGAGTTATGTTCTTAGTTTTAATTCGAAGGAACAATAATGCGATGTTTTATTATTCTAAATTTCTCATTGATACATTAGTAATGTCCATATTATATGAATTAATAATATAAAATTAAATTTATATAAATAATGATAATAAATAACAAATTTATATTCAGTGATTTAATCTAAATAATCAAATACTTTGTTCTATTTTTTTTTTTTTCATAATTGCAAGTTCTTTGAATTTACATTCAACTATGTTTTTAAACTTTTTTTCTTAATTTGCTTTATTTTTAAGACTGTTTCTAGCATTTATAAACCAATTTAAGACCTATTGGAAATCGATATTTTTCATACTTATTTGTTAGTTAAATTTGTTTGTTAGACTAATTACTCCACCTATTAAGGTTTTGGATATGGATTGTTGTAATTCTCAATCAGCCATTTTTTGAGTATCATATTAGCGGATTTTGAATAAGTCCTCTTAGTGTTTGCTAAAGGGAATATCAAAATTATATCTTACTTGGATAATTTTAGAGTAATTTCAATTTCTAGATGTCTTCATAGAGTTTGATTTTGTTTTAAATTTAGGTTGTGGCTTCTTCGAAAAATTGGGTCATTTATGTTTGAGTCATGGTAGAATACAATTTCTCATTTATTATTCTCGATTTTAGGATTTCAAAGAAGGTTTTGAGTTGAGCACTCTTTTCAACTGCCTATCTTATAATTAAAAGTAATACATTTGTCTCTTGAGTGCATTCGACATCGATGGACTCATTTTTCTTCTGGATGTCTTCATTTTGGATTTGAGACATTTGCTGTTGGCTTAACCACTAAACCCAAATGTGCTCTAAGCTCTGAATATCCGATTTAACTTTCTGTTCCTTTTATTCGTTAACTGATTGAATAGTGAAGTATATATTACCTTGCTGTTGTAATTACTGGTAAGAGGATAATTTAATGGGCTCTTCGAAGAAATTTTAGAAATTCATAATTAAGGGAATCTTTTTTTATTTTTTAAAATTGATTAATTCAAGTCAAAATTTTACTGATAAATTGCAAATCAGCACTCTAGAAGGATGATACATGTCACACTTTTTGTAGAATAGCAACATTTAACTTTCACGAATACTAATTTTGAATCAAAGCTGGTGGTATGTTCCCAAAAATCAAAAATAATGACTCCATAAATAACTTTAATATATTATTAATTTTAATATTTAATAGTGAATTAAGATGAAGTCTAAATTTCAACAAACAACAAGAAATTTAGTATCAATACCCAAATATTCCATTTACCATTTCTTTCAGAAGAAAGATACATACAAGGATCCTAAGGGTCAACAAATAAGAATTTTTAAAATGCCCAAGTTCCTGATCCCAACCCTAATTCTCTTGTCATCAGCCTTCATATACCACCAAGCATTCTCAAAAAAAGAGACTATTATCAAAATAAATGAGGATTAGTGAATAAAATCAGAATAATTATAAAAATAATTAACAATATTTTATTATATGAAATCTCACAATCAAGGCAGATAAGATTTCCTTCAATGGATTAATGAATTAACGGAATGCGATTATCCCAAAGTCGAGGTTCTATTTTAATATTTAATTTAGTTATTGTCAGATGGAATTGGCTATTGTTAAATAATAGATGCATTGCATCCCGGAGCCATCTACCTTTCAAAATTGAATTTCATGGCCAGATTCCCAGATGAATACACCAAGAATCTTAAAGTAACTGATAATATTTAACACAGGTTCTTGATGATGCATTTTCTAAATTGAAAATTGACAAAGTTGTTCCAATTGACAAATTAAGCAAATGCAAATTTTAAGATAACATGGCTTTCTTATAATGGATGTACAATTATGCATCCAAAGT
This sequence comes from Paramecium octaurelia, assembly GCA_905182995.1. NCBI lineage: Eukaryota > Ciliophora > Oligohymenophorea > Peniculida > Parameciidae > Paramecium > Paramecium octaurelia. The sequence goes on from CAJJDP010000132.1 coordinate 170,890, forward strand.
TAATCCATTTGTTAAAAATTATAGAGGGTATTCAAGAAGATTGGAGGCTTTTGAAAAATAACATCATGGTCGTTATACATAAATGAGTGCACATCTAATTCCAAATACTGAATTTTTAAAATTCAAATAGACAGATATCGATGGCAGAACCTTCTTAAAAGTTGAATCAACCAAAGCTTAATAGGCTGAGGATGCCATCAAAGAATTAGAAATCGATATCAAAAATAAAATGGATTACAATTGGAAATTGATCTATGCTCTAGATGATCTATAATATTAAAGAGATGTATTGTATGGATTGCTAACTAAAATTGATTAATGCGTACAAAAAAGCAGTGATCCTGCTGCAGTTAAGATGCACAACGTAATCATGGAAGAACCTATAGATTTTTCAGAAAAATGATTTATAGTTATAAGACAATTCTACTTTAGAAATTTCTTCGAGATATTATTATGTCCACCAGTCAATTAATATGAATTTCCTCATATTTAAAATATTTTTGATTGTCAAAGGTGGATTTAACATCAATATCAAATAAAAGCAAATAAATAAAAATTTATTTTAATGTTATCAAGCTCACAAAAATCCCAAGTGTATAAAAGAACTTCATATCTGACTGAATCAGGTTCTTTACCCATTACAGCCAGACCTTAATCATCCTACGTCAGCACATTGGAAAAGAAGGAACTTAGAAGGTATATTGAATTATTATTAGATATCCTACTGAATGGGCTGAATAGGTTGACAATAAAACAGACAATAGGTTTCATCACGTGATCCTCAATCAGAGTAAGGCTGAGCACAATCCTAATTTGGCATCTCCCAGTAAAATATTCGGATTGACAGAAAGGTTCATTTTACATTCTATTTCAATAGTCGACGATTGAACACACAAAATGACGATTTACTCTCTGCCTTCAGAAGAAAAAATTAATCTTTAAGCAATTTGGGAAGTTGGTAATTCAATAGCACTCCTGTTGCTAATCAATCACAAAATACTTAGAGCAAAGCTTCAACAAATTCAAAGCCACAACCTATGTTAACTAGAAAATTGGATTAGTCTGTTCCTCTTAGAGATTTACTCGAATTATCAAGATAACTAGATTAGGCCACTCCAGAAGAGATATAATAATTATCGAGAGGGTATGTTAATGAGCTGGTCCAATTATAATAAACCATCACAAGATCCTTAAAATATGTTTCAAGATGAGATATATATATAATAATATTAAGCTAATCAGAATATTATTATATTATTTTGGTTGTAACGATTTCTTATTATATATTGTTTTAATTAAATTGTCCACTTAAAATAATCTAATTAAACAGAAATGATACCCATCAATGGATTTTATTGAGTTTGAATATGATTTAGGAGATGTTGCAAATCATCATTAGTATTTAATAATATTATTGAATGTAAAAGCACAAAATATGTTAATTTTGTAGATATGTATTTAAATTTTCATTATCCTAAGTCAGTATCTCCAGCAGCAACTCTTTAAGCAATGTATTCTTTCAAGTCTCTCAAATTAGTATTCAAGTGGCCGATCAAATCAGATACGGTTTATCTGTCTGCATCTCTAGCGGATCTTCTTTATTAGTATTCTTGAGCGGCTTATTATCCTTCAGCTCTTCTGTCATCTCTTTATTAGAGTTTGGCAGCATATCTATTATTGTTATCATCTTATGAGGAGTGAGTGGCAGCCAATTAGTCAGCCAATGATTGGATTTCAGCATCCAAATTAGCAATAGCACTGTTCAACTTGTTGATGTCTCTTTGTAATAAGGTGCTGTAGGCTTCAAATTGTTATCTTTTAGCATCTTCTTATTTTCTGGCCAAATCGAAAGCTTATTAGAGTTGATTTTAGAGATCATCAATCAATTGGACTATTCTGCCAGTCAATTCTTAGTTGGCATATTATTAAGCCTTGACAGACAATTAAGCCAAGAGCTTGATAGCTTTTCCGTATGTCTTGATGTGTTTCATTTAACCGGCCTTGTGAGCAGCACTGTTTAAGTGAGAAGCGACTTAAGCGAAGACGGCTGGAGTGGCATGAACACCTTCTGATTATCCTTTTTATAAGAAAGCTGGAGCTTATAAATTATCTGTGAATAATCTTCTGGCTTCAGCAAGGACACCTGAAACAAAGGTGAATTCTTCTCTTTAGTCTTCGAAGTCGTTGTTTTCTTATGTTCTCTTCTCTGTGGCTTCATTCAATGTCTTTTAAACTAGTGCCAATTCAGCTAATTTGGCAACTCTTTATCCAACCTTTTAGTCGTATTGTGGTTGTAATTCATCTAATCTGGCTTGTAATTCTGTTCCCTTTTATTCAAGATTGGCAAGTTCTTAGTTCAAAACAGCAAGATCACCATCTACTTATGATTAAAAGGCTTTGTTTTCAGCATCGTCTTCTCTTTAATCATTTTAGTATCTTTCTTCCAAATCATAAAGTGTTTAGAACACTCTCTCAAGTGGCTCACCTGTTTGCATATGAAGGGCGATGGTATTCAACAAAGTCTTTCCCAATCTGCTCTTTTCGATTTTCTCAAAAGCTGAAAGGTTAGTGGCAAAGGCTGTTGCGACTAATACTAATATGATGATGTTTTTCATTAAAATATTTATGTTGAGCTCTTACTTACTACTAAGTTAAATAGCAAATAATACTAAAAAACGGATAAAATGATTTATAAAATCAAATTATCATCATTAAGAAGTGACAATTTTAAGGTTACAGTTATTATTAATTTTTACGTAATAAAAATTTAATTGTTAATTTATTATTAAATGTCATCAATTATTAATTATATTTGAAATTATTGGAAGGTTCATTGCCCATCCTTCTTAGTAAAAATACATCAACCTTATTCCATATCAAATTGCACAAATTTCAGTAATTATGAATAATTAGTAATAATATGCTCAATAGCAAACATATTATTACTCAATAATAATCGTAAAATGAAGAATAATGTATTCATGAGAAATATATGTAGAATCAATAATATTCAATTTTTAGTCAATATATTAATTATGTATTACAATTAAACTCTAATATTGAGAATTATCATCTTTTATTGACTATCTGATTTTTGGGAATCTGATATGAAATGCAATGTCTGATTGTAATATTTTTGAAATCTATATTCCAATAATATATTATAATATATTTAATTATTTTTTAATTGGGTATCAGAAACTTTGACAATATTGATAAAAATATCAAGGTTTTCAATAGGAATTTTATAGGGTTTATAGGAATAATAATGAATTTTTATGATTTACAAGCATGTAGAGGAGAAATTAAAGAAAAGGAAAATCCTGCAGTTTTTTGCTGAGATTGACTCTATAGAGAATTCTTTGGTGGAATACTTTGACTTTTTTAGAGGAAAACATTCTCTTTATATTTTTATGTTAACAAGAAAGTTTATTATAAAAATGAGAAAGTCTTTAGGTTTAGGTCATGTGTCAAACGAATCTAAATGACTCTAAATTGTCTAAAATTCAATATATTAAGAGATTTTTAGTTTAATTTTTTAATGGATAGAATATTGAGGCGATTAAATCAAATAGCAGTCAGGCTTTTAATCAAATTGTAAAATACGAATTGTTATTATAATGAATATTTTATCAATTCTTATTAATTATCATCACGTGTCATTCTAAGACAATGCAGAGACTCTAGATTTGTTATTCAGAATAATACCAAGAAGAGTATATTAAAGTTAAAGATCCTTCCTAATTTTAGCTTAAAGTTCAAAATTATCATTGGATAATCTTAATGATTATTTGAATAAGGATAAATAAAAGCATTATTATCCAGATTATGAGAGTTTTGTTTAGCTTAATTATATTGTACAGAAGTAGAAGTTTTAATTTGGATAATTAATATTACAAGCAAATTATTAAATAAATAAATTGAAATTAGCAATAAATTAAAGGAGAAGTACTTAGATTAATTAGCAATGCTCCATCAAATAATAATCAGAAGGGTCTATTGGAATTCTAGGTTCTTTCAGTATGCATACATTTAATTTGTGCCCCAAGAGATCCAATTTACTGGAATTTATTCATTCGATATGATATATTAATGATCGGAAAATTACTCTATTTAATAGTCTAAACGCCATTCCTTATTCTCACCAATTTATTAGATTATTGCTCTTTTATAATCATAAGTATCTAAGATTGCATACTAATATAATGATTCAATTCTGTCACCTCAATATTGAAATAAAAGAAAAAAAAGATTAACCTTTCTAACTTCCATGATAGATATAATGTTAATTGATGAGACATTAAGTGAAGGAATGAATAAATCCATTTTGAAAAAGTTTGGATAGGTAGATTCAAAAATTATATAATCAACCCTAGAACACAACAAATCAAATTCACTCAAAATCATTAAAAAATTGTAATTGAATAATTTTAATAATTATGGGTACCCTCCAAGAGTCAAACAGTTTTTGTAGAACAGTCTAATAACAAAAGAAGAGTAGTTTCAATCTTTTGATTAAGTACATGAATTAGAGAATCTTAATCAAGAATGTAATTATTTGGAAAAGTTAGTAAATTTCTCAGTAATTTATTAAAATTACTGTTTCTAAGAGCTAAGGAGCATTTTAGAGTAGGATCAGGTTGGGGATGATTAAGATGAGTCATGCAATCGATATAACTTCCAAGAGTATCCCTAATTAAATGATTAATTTACTTTTGAAAACCATATTAATAATAAATGAATATTGAACATATTTTATTAACGGGTGCCTCCACTGGTAGGCGAACAAGGCATTTCTCTTTAACAAAGCCTCTGCATCCATCTAATACAAGAGATTCACCTGAGCCGTCTTTGATTTTAGGTTTTGCTTAACCTTGGAAGGAGAACGCATTATAAATATTTGTCCGCATTACCAAATTTATAATCAAATTGAAATAGGCTGCTGAATAATACAGATTTAAATTAATAACGCATCGTATCCACAACATAATAGGTGACAAGGCTTCGGATTTTATTTATTATCAAAGGAAAGGATTAGTAAAAGCACCATTTACATTTCTGGATTTTATAACTTCCATGATAGTGAACAAAATGCCATCATTGGAATTCAGAGTAATCAAACCAGATAGTAAATTTAAATTGATTATGGATTTGATCATCCTTGTTCTCATCATAATCAATATCTTCTATATTCCGATGTAATTATCATTCTAATTAAACAACAATAACACTGTGATTGATTTTCTATTCAGCACACTTCCTAGTTGGGTATTTATAAATCAATATTAAGGATCTTCCTAATAGAAATAATTGTTAATTTTAATACGGCATACTATTCAAAGGGCATGATTCACGAGGGCAGACAGAAAATATTCAAGCATTACGTTCAAGGAGAGTTTGCTTATGATTTAATAGTGGTTATACCCTTCTTGATATCGTAATACAAGATTCCGTATATCAATTTTATGCTGTTGTTGAGAATATCAAGAGTGAAGAAAATCTTCGAATAAATTGAGGAGATATCATTAATCAGAGAGAAATTTGCAGCTCCCATAGACATATGCAAACTCTTGTATTTTTTGATTCTGGTTTCTCATATGCTTGGTTGTGCCTGGCACTTTGTTGGTTAAATAGAGTTGTAGAATAACATAGAAAATTGTTGGCTGACAAGGTATGGCTATGCTGATAAGGATTGGGTAGTAAGATACATTGCCTCATTGTATTTTGGAACTATTACTGCCTTCACAATAGGATATGGAGACATTGTGCCTCAGAATTAGTTTGAATAAATGTTTGTGATTTTAACAGTGTTAATAACATCCCTAATATTCGGATACACAATATCTGCAATCTAACAGATATTTGGGTAATTGAGAGAGAAGACTGATCAGCATCGTAATAATATGGCCACTGTGAATTCCTATTTGAAGAAGAATAAAATTAATCCGCTTCTTTAGATGAAGATAAGAAAATATTTTGAATATTTCTTCACTCTCGATGAAACTTAAGATGTATTGATGGATCATCTGAATGAAGACCTGAAGCAGGAGTTAAAAGCTAGTATCTTCATTCCAAAATTGAAACAGTGTTAATTAATCAATAGGTTTAACGATTCCCTTTTGGCTCAGCTGAGTAGAGTAGTCAAAACACAGAAATATATCCCTGGTCAAATCATATTTTAATAGGGAGACTTTATACCCAAAGCTATGTTCCTTGTGAGAGGAGAAATAGAGTCTCTCATCAATAAGGTCTCAATTAGAACGTAGAAGCAAGGGTCATTTGGAATTAGAGAATTCTTCCTGAGGAATGCTGTCCATTACACAACTAAGGCGACTAAGTTCTCTGAAATAGCCTATATTACCCATGAAGAATTTATTGAAGTTGTAAAGAAACAAGCAAGCAATTATGAGCAATATTGTTTATTAAGAGATGATTTACAATTCGATCTGTGTCCCATCCAATGTTAAGTGTGTTTGAGAAGTCACAATTTCATGGATTGTCCTGTTGTATTTTACAGTCCAAGTAGAGGCAAGATCGCTATAGACAAAGGATAGAATATTAATTAAGTTAGACATAACCTACATGAAAGAAAGAAGAAAAAATCAAAAAACAGTTATTTAAATATGGTTGAAAAAATTGAATTGGCTCTCGATTTATAATTAGAAAATGGATTGCTTTAACAAGAATAGATTAATTCTCATTACATCTCAGATCTTGGATTACCGACTGCTTTGGATGATTTTTCTATTGATTCCTTGACTAAAAGGAAATAATAAAATGTAGTTGATTAGTTTAGGCTTTCTAAGGTGAAGTAATTAGTAAATTAAGGTAGACTTTTGAAATTAGAAAGAATACCCTAAGTAATAAATGACTTGTATTCAGACTTCCTAAATATTAAGAAGGAAAGTTTGGATAATTTTGATAAAAAGGCAAACCTATAACATTATCACATAGATGACAATGTGTTAAATGTTCTGAAGAACTTTACAAATCGGGAGTTCAAAGTTGTAAATAGAAGAGTAAATAGGATGAAAACATTTTATAGGAGAGGATAGCATAGTAAAACATGAATACTCTATGCTTTTTTGATGGTATAAATAATACATAATTTCATTTGTTATGAACTTCTTTAAATCATAAATAACCTTTACCATTTTATTCAATCTAGATTCCTTCATATATTTATGATATCTATGTATATGAAGAAAATCAGAAAGGTCGAAGTGTGAGTGCTTGGAACAGTCAGATTAATCAATGAGTTATGAGGAGGTATCAGGATGGCAATTGGAATTGTGGTAGTTACAAATAGGTTAGCTTATACACTGGAATTTTATATTTAGAATTTGAATGCAAAAATAACAGCAATAATTAATAATTAATATATTTAAATTCAAAAATGAGCAACGAAAACATGTATTCTAGTGATCTCTTTTAATCTACAGTGATGTCCAAGTCTTACTATTAGGTCTTACAAGATTCAAATTTGATTGAATCCTAAGTGCTTCAACCAGTTTGTCAAATGGCTACCTCTCAATACATGACTCCCTCAATGTATAAACCTAAAAAGATGGAATTGTTCCATCAATTAGACGATGAACATGACTCAGAAGATGAAGGGATAGAAGATTATAAAATTGGAGGGTATCATCCTGTGCATGTTGGAGAAGTGCTTTAAAATAGATATGTGATAATTTAAAAGTTGGGATGGGGTCACTTCTCAACAGTGTGGTTGTGCAAGGATTTTAAATTTGACACCTATGTTGCAATTAAAGTACAGAAATCTGCAGAGAATTATTTGGAGGCTGCTTATGATGAAGTGGAAATATTACAAAAAGTGGCTTAGAATGTTACCAATCAATAATGGCTTGAAAAACTAAAATAATATAAACCCAATCAGAGACTGAATCGAGATGACAGTCACGTTGTGCAATTGTTAAATTCCTTTGTTTATAGAGGACCTTACGGATGCCATTTTTGTATGGTTTTTGAAATCTTGGGAGTTAATCTGTTGGAAATAATCAAGAGATTTGAATTCAAGGGAGTTCCAATGAAATTATGTAGAAAAATAGCAAAAGAAGTATTGATTGGCTTGGAGTTCCTCCATGAATAATGTGGAGTAATTCACACAGATTTAAAGCCTGAGAATGTGTTGCTTCAATTGTCTTAAGAGGAAATCAAAGACATCATTGAAAATGGTTAATTGACAAGCAACTAGATATTCAAGGAGCGTTTGGAATTTTATCATTAGCTTTTTGACATCAAAAAAGAAGAGCCAGTCAAATAAGAGGACAATTTACTACTAGTTAAGACTGAGTCTATTAAGACCACAGAGAGGGTTAATTCTGATCAATTGTTATAGGAGTAGTAATTAACCAAAAATCAATTAAGAAATTTATAGAGAAGATAAAAGAAAAAATAATAGAAAATGTAAAAACAATAGGAGTAGGAGGGTGAAAACTTGAAAATTTCAGACAAAGAAAACGCTGATGCAATATAATAAAATCAAATTTAACAAGAGAATCATAAGGACAATAATAATCTATTTTAAATTGATAAGAAATCCTTATTTAAATAAATTCAGAAGAATGATTTTTCAGTTAAAGTAGCAGATTTAGGAAATGCTTGTTGGACCCATCATTAATTTTCTACTTTAATTTAAACTAGATAGTACAGATCACCCGAAGTCTTAATAGGGACAAGATATAATGCCACAGCTGATTTGTGGAGTTTTGCTTGCATGTTATTTGAATTATTAACTGGTGACTTTTTATTCGAACCTAGAAAGGGTGCAAATTTTTCAAAGAATGATGATCATTTAGCTTAAATTCAAGAACTAACAGGCAAATTCCCATTATAATTTTCTTAAAGAGGTCTGAAATCGAAGAGATATTTTAACAAAGAGGGAAATCTTTTAAGAATTCCAATCCTAAATTGCTGGTCATTGACAGATGTTCTAATAGAAAAGTATAAGTATACCCCTAAGGAAGCTAAGGAATTAGGTATTTCAAATAATTAAATAATTTAGCCTCCTTTTTAGAACCAATGCTTAATCCATATCCAGAAAAAAGGGCTACTGCATCTTAATCTCTAAAGCATTCTTGGTTGAAAAGTGAAAGTGATGGAATCAAAATGAATGAGGAGTAATACAAAGAATACAAAGCCAAAAGAGGGTTGATTGAATTTAAGAAAGTAATTTTTTAATATAACAACAATAGGAAGTTGAGAGTGAAGAAGAATATGCTGATAGAAGTGAATCACCAAGAGTAATCCTACCATTATCTACAAGACGTCGACATCACATTCAACCAAGGGTTGTAGAGAGAAAGGAAATAGACAGATCATTTACTGATCTGGGATATATTGGATTTGGGAATGGAATCGAGATAGACCTATTGGATTCTACAGGAAATTGGCAATTTATTAATTGATATATATCATTCCTATGTTGTTTTGGGTACCTTATAGGAAGAACTCTTTTTAAAAAGTCCAATTTTTGGTGTTTAAGAATTTAATTTTTTAATGGCATCTTCTAATTGGGCTGATTCATCATTGATGTAGTCATCGTCTTTGCTCATTTGTTTTTTCTAATACGAGTTTTTTAATGCAAATTTATGAAGATCCTAAGAGTCATTTTTTTTATTTTAAGGAGAGGCTTGAGAACTACTATTGGAGTCTTGTTAAACATTCTTCATATTTTGACAGAATTAACTAAATTTCGATTACTGTTATTGTGGTTTTTCCAAACGACTTGATGAATCTAAAGGCGAACCAAGTGACAATGATCCAACCGTATCAATGTGACCATTGAGAACAGGAGATCTAGTTATTAATTCCATTGAACCAACTTGACTATCGAAACTGCCTTTCTTTTACAATCTGTTTTTGTTTTCTCGTTCATATTCGAATAAATTTTCTTTGATTTCTATTAAGTCTTTTTGATTAAAGAGTTGTTTAAAATACGGATGTTGTAAACAGATTTCAGCACTGGGTCTATCTTTTGGGTTTTGTGAGAGCATTTTTCTGAGCAAGTCTTGTAATTTTTATGAGGACTAAAATTAGGAATATATATGATACTGACTATATTTGCTTTACATTGTAATTGATCTCGCAATTTTTGTTCGATCTCAAAATGGCTTTATAATCAGTTCCTTAGAAGGGTTATTTGCCAGTGAGCAGGATATAGAAGATGACACCAGCACTAAAGATATCGCATTTGTCATCGTAAAAGGGATCGTCTTCCTTATAGTAGAGGATCTCAGGAGCAACAAATCCAGGAGTTCCACACCTTTTGAAGATGATTGATTCGTTAAGAAACGTTGCCAATCCGAAATCTGCAATAACAATATCGGTTGAGGATTCCTTAGTTTTTAGCAGTAAGTTTTCTGGTTTTAAGTCCCTATGTATACACTTCCTACTGTGAATGTGTGCAAGTGCCTTAAGGAAGTTGTACATCAATTTTTGTAAGGACTCAGTGGAAAATGGATTAGTTTATGCTCTAGTCAATAATTCACCCCCTTAGATGAGATCCAAAACAAAGTAAATTGAATTTTATGTTTCATACACCTCATGTAAATGTACTAGACTTTCTTGATTTAATCTGCGCATGACTCTGATTTCATTTTCTAGACTTTCCATGCCCTTGAATTATTCAAGCATGAATTCTTTGTTGAATGCCTTGATTGCATATTAGACTCCTGAAGATTTCTTGGAGGCTAGATAAACCTTAGCGAAGCTTCCTTTTCCAATCATTTTGGAAACATTAAATTCATCATGAAATGCAGTTTAAAGACACTTGTGTTACAATATTTACTTGAGAGTGGGGGCATCCGAGGCAATGATATCTACATATTATCCATTTCTTGTTAATCTAATGGTCATTCCGAAATCAGTCTTATGGATGATCATTATTACAACTGTTAGTTGCAACATTCCATGAGGAGCATTATTTTTAAAAAGATACATCGATTCTTATCCTAATTAGATTGAGATAGGTTTGAGTTATTTCTTTTTTCTACTTATTTTCTGACAGACAGATTCGAAGATAATCTAATCATTCTAGTGTTATTAGGATTTTTATTTACTTAATAACATGTAGGTTGAAACTTAGACCAAATGTGTTTGATTTTATGAACGAGTTCGAAATTATTAAAGAAGGAAGAAAAATCAGTCAGCATATTTTTACTTGAAAATTATTTATATTATTGTTATCAAAACACTTGTCATACCACTTTCTACGAAGTAACAATTCTAAAGCACCTTGTTGATATTAGCCAATGTGTCACTGCTCAATGGGTCCTCCAATTGGGTCAGAGCACAATAGATCCACAGGCATTGATTATAATTGCACTTTTGAGTCAAACTGAGCCACTTGATAATTTTGGATGCCGTACGGTAATCCAGGATGTGGAAAGTGAAAAGGGTTGGAGCAATATCCTTTGATATTTCTTTAAATGAGCATTTCTTTTTTAAGCAAGATTTGATTTTCTCTTCTTCTTCTAATTTATAATTTAACAACTAATATGAGTTTTAATCTAATTATCTAAATTATTCGATATTCTAAAATAGAAGTAAAATTTAAACCTTTTTAAAACTATAGTATTATTCAACGACGTCCTGTTGCCACAATGAATTCATGGCCCATTTTCCATTTAGTTTGACACCCTTAGGTTATATTAAATATTTTGGGTCTGTTTGTTTGAATTGAAAATCTTCTCCTTCTTCAAAATAGGTGCATTTAGGTGCTTATTTTGCTTCTTCTCTGACCTTTTGCAAATATTGAATGGCTTTTTAATTATCTGAATTTACTGACATCTGATCAATGTCAAAGACTGGCTGTTCTGAACTGGAGGATAGACTGTCATCCTGACTCACGAATTCTTCACTCATTATTATTAATAAATAATTATATTATTTTCAAATATGTCGAGTGAGGATCCAACTACCAAAGAACTCAATACTTTCGTTTAAACATTGTTGAAACAAATGTCAGAACGCTTTGATGAAATGCAAGGCACCATAGTTTCAAGAATTGATGATATGGGTAATTCAAATACATTGATAAATTACAAAAGGAAAGAGAATCGATGACATTGAAAAGAGTGTTACAGAGTTGATGAATGATTTGGGATTTTCAGATGAAGAAAATGAAAAATAGAGGTGAATTAAATATTCATTAATTATATTTTTATTTTTATTGAAGTTGCTCCCTCTATTTCATTATGATCTAAATTTTTCGTTGTTCCTATTGTATCTATTGTTAGATCATAGATTTGTATAATAAAGTATGTTGTTTAGTTTTCCTCGATTAGAGTTGTTATGATTACACAACCACTCTCAAAGGTTGAGCATATATTTTAGCAGCATCATGTTTAATTGATTTTTGTGGACTACCAGTAATTTTTCTACTTGGAGGCAATTACACCTTTTTCGTACCTATATAGAATGTTCAACAACGATAACCTGTTGATTCTTCAAAGATATCACTAGCATAATTCAGGAATTAAGTATAATAATCGGTCTCATACTCCTCATCACATGGGTAAATCTTCTCGTATCCTCCAAGATGTTCATCCTCGTAAGCATCTCGAATCAATTGGTATTATTCAACAATGGCCTTTCTATCCTCTTGTGTCATTCGGATGTTTCTCCCTGTTAGAGTGCGTTTTTACATTTCTTGGTGTTTCTCCTATCTTAATAACAGATTTAAGAATACATTAGTCTGTACTTCTCTTCTCGGTTCACATTCATCAAGACCAGTGTATCTTCAATCAAGTTAGCCTTGATGTATTGATCCAGAGGAGAATCAGTAGTGAATGAAGGACTGTGATTGACTTCCAACAAGATGGGGCTAAAATAGGAGACAATTGGTTACGTGAAGGAACTATCCAAAATGATATCGAATCCCAAGATTTCGAAACACATATTATTCATTAGATTATTCGGTTGACTAGTAGTGTATTGATGTTTAAGAAATGGCTGAGCAGAACACAGAGTTTTTATTATGATTTATTTGATATCCATCCACAATTGATCGATATCCCTACCTTCCTATTTTAATTTTTCAAATACGCTTGACATACTTCTCTTATGTCCAATGTCCATTCTCTGGACATCCTCATTGAAAATGAAGTTCTCATTATTTTTGTTGATAGCATAATTAGTCAAGTGCATACAAAGATCGTCAAAATTAGAGGGATGAGGAGGCAAGTATTTCTCAGTTGCAAATCTAGCCAATCCTTCAGTGTATACAAATATTCTCAAAGGATCACACCCTGCAACAAGTACATATATTCTAAAATCAAATTTCAAACCGTCAATTAAAAAGGGGTTACCTAAGTACTTTTAGACTACATATCTCTCTGTTGGACTGATAAACTCAAGAGATTTCGTTAAGAAAATGCCTTGACTTTAAGAAGTGTATTTTTACCTCTTCCTTAACAAGAGGCTTCAGGTTTTACAATCAAAGTCTCCTCTCTGCCCTTGCCCTTCATATATTCCTTTAAGTCTTGAGCATCCGAAGGCAGCATCCATGTAAAAGGAAAGAATTTAAATTCCTTTTGAAACCTTCGACGCATCTTAGTTAATTATTTACCTAGATTATTTTTTCGAGCTAATATGTACATTCCTGGAAAATGATTAACTTTTTAATGTTCTAAGAGGATTTTAATTTTAATTGTACATTTCATTCTGCTCAACATTTCTGCATGAACTCCAGAATCTGTCCAATAGACATCCCAATCCCAGGATTCGGGTTCTGCAATTAATTTCCATTTGAGTATTTCTTATCCCACATAACGAACCACTTAATACTGAGTCTCATAGACATTCATGATTATTTAAGGGAGTACCACCTTTTTTTATTGTTCAGTTTCACTATCTGACATTAGTTGGAAAATATATATTTATATGAAAGTGTTTAATAAATTATATATAAACAATTCTTGTTATTAACAACTTATACTACATGTGCATTTATAATATATTAGATGATAAATTAATAACATATTAAATTCGACGATGAAAGAGAACACAAACTATATGAGATTTGGCCAGGCAAGAACAGATTCTACCTAGGTGGCAGAATCATGATCGGACCTAGCTCTGATAATGGACCCAACTTTTTCACTTGGTGCGGATTAATACTCCTCCCCTTATTCTTTAGTATTTCAAACGGATAACTCATTTGGGAAGCCAACAGACTGCTCTTTATTTGCACTTTGCTTTTAGCATTCTTAACCTTATTCTTTCTCTTTCTAACTTAATTTACAGATCCTGGAATCATCCCCAGAAAGAACATATTTGAAATTATGAACACAGAATGGGAAACTGAAGGCTCTTGGCCTATGTGTGACACTTGTTTAATCAAAAAACCTCCAGGCTCATCCCATTGCAAACAATGCGACAATTGCATTTTGATGTTCGATCATCATTGTCCCTTTGTAAATAACTGTATAGGAAAACGGAACTACAAGTTATATCATAGTATTTATATTAGATATTTTGCCTTGTTTTTGGCCAGTCTCCTTATGCAGGGTCTTTCGATCCTGATAAGTTTGAATAAAATCGATCCTCAGGAAAGCAATGGATTAACAGATTTTTTATTAATTATCGTTTGCTTTATAAGTGCCATCATAGGAGTTTTTTGCTTTTTCCATTTGATTGTAATTTTGAGTGGGTCAACAACTAGATAAATTATTAAACACCTTGAACCAACCAATAGTTTCGATTGGATTGGTAGATCTCAATCTTTGTTTAATCCAACCATGATTATTGGCACATAACAACAGGCAATTGATTTTTGAATATGCACAATATATTTTTGAGACCCTAAAAATTAATTGTAGTGATGTCATTTTAAATAAGATTTAGAGTACGAAGCTTAATTATTAATTTATATTCAAAGTTTTTTAATGATCAATAAATCAATACAATCTAATAGAAACATGATTTCTTCTTAGATCAGTAAGGTAGTTTTAAACAAATAACAAATAAAAGAGCATAATGAGTTGATCAAACGTAAAACTTCCTTGCGATACCCATTTAAAGAGGAAATCAGCCTTCAAAAAAGTAGTAACCACTTTAATGGAAGGAATTCTATGGATTGTTTAGAATCAATTTCTAAGTTCTAAACAAGTAAGAAAATAAAAAGTCCTAATGTTATCATCTCAAACAGAAAACTTTTTATTTCAAGCAGAAATGGCAAAAAAAATTAAGAATCAGTAAGTCAAGAACCTGTGTTCCTTCAATAAGGAAAGAAAAAAGCAAATGATTATGGATACCGAGTCATTATCAATAGACCCAACAGGATGTCAACCATGTAGATCGAGGAGGTCATGACGTAATAATCTCCAAAGTTGAATACCTACAAAGATCCTGAAACATTCACAGATTGGGTTGAAAAACTCTATGGAAAACAATGGTTTCGCTGAATACGCCAACCAATGAATATAATTTGACATTAATAATTTGTTTATGATATTAGATATATTATATTCCAGAAAACTTTATTTTTAATTACGAAATAAAACGAAAATAATCAATTAGGTGTAAGATAACAGCAATCAAGTACATATACTCTTTTTATAATAATTACAAATTTCTTCAGCCTAAGCAATTAGACTGGAACAAATGGCTTCCTCTTACATAGCATTTTTTAAGAATTAAACAAACAAATTAAATGTACTTTCTCTAATTTTCACTGATTGATGAATGACCTTTAAATCATTAGAGTTATATATGTGTTAATCTTTAAGAATAAAAGCAATAATTCGATGCAGGTGTAAATTCATTTGGTAATTGGCATTCTTAAAATATTCCGTATAATTTTCATTGTCTTACAACTTTAATTAAACTTTCGCTATTACAACTTCTACTTTCTACTTACCAACTCTGCTTTCAATTGAGTGACATTAGGTGATATTTTTTCTTAATTTATACCATATATCTTCATAATCCTAAATGATCAAGGCATTTAAATTGAGACTCTTAATAAGATGAAAAAAGTTATCCCTGAAGGAATCGATCCATTCAGTGGCTATGTTATATTTAGAATGGATAGTCCACAAATCATTTTTTGTTAGGGTTGGTATATGTTAATGAGTGAGATATCTCAATATAAATTAAGAATGTCTCTCCAAGGCTATCAATGGATAGTTTTACATTCTGACATCTCGTTTCAACAATTACACATACTTCTTCTACTAAACTTACAATAGGGAAGACTGTTCCCCGTAGTAGTCGAGCAAAGAGTCTTGGTTAATGATGTAACTTCGATACCCATCCATTCTAGATGTCACTAACTCTATTTGTTTCTCTTGTATATTCAGTTGACGCATAGACTCAATCAAATGCTATTTAAAGAGTGTGAAATGGACATTAGTTAGATGCATTCCCTTATGGGATTGTCTCATCTCAACCAATATCTGATCATTGGTTTGTTCCCAAGCCATTAGTTGAGATAGGATTTTGCCCAATTTTCTGGCTTATTGTTTGATTTCGATGCCTATAAAGTATGGTGCTAGAGAATTGTCTTAGAAAATCTTTTGATAGCTGCTCTGAGCCAATTGCAAGATTGCATCGGGGACATCTTTTGTGTTCAACTTTTCAGTCCTCTGGTTGTAGATGATTGCAAATGGAGTATTGCTATTGATGATACAATAACGGTATTGTTCAATCATGGAACTGAATTCAAACACGAAATCTAATTGTCCTTTGTTGACTTTTAAGAAGCACGTCTAAATTTAGATGAGTATTGCTTACAATTAAATAGTTTTTGAATTAATTGAAATCTCTATTTTTAAGTCTTAAATCCTTATGTTTCTCTTTTAGTTGTTCCAGGTTATAGAATATGGGCTTTCCCATAATGTATTCCAAGAATGTCCTAAATCGTTATTTATATCTTTCTAAATCATCAATCTCTAAATATATTTTGAGTTCTTACTTGAGATCATCTCGTGTTGAGTTGAATAACTGTGGAATTCCTCATTGAGTTAATCAACAACTTCAGCTCCTCCAATTTTATAATAGAACAGACTCATGTCATCATCCATTACGCTTCTACCAGTGATATTGTTGACAGAAGTTCGATGGATAGGTAACAATCGTTATTAAGGAATGAGAGACTTCCGAGTCTCAAAAGAATAGTGTCTGGGAGAATAGAGGTTATGGAATTAATTTTAATTGGATTGTACACTAGGTCTATAAATAGGGGATTGAAAATTAGTGATCGGACATTTTCCTACATTTACAACAAATCTCTTATTCATGATATCGGGATTGGGCAATTCTAATTTAGGGAGAGGGGGA
The DNA here is from genome assembly GCA_905182995.1 of Paramecium octaurelia. Classification (NCBI taxonomy): domain Eukaryota; phylum Ciliophora; class Oligohymenophorea; order Peniculida; family Parameciidae; genus Paramecium; species Paramecium octaurelia. The sequence continues at coordinate 188,194 of CAJJDP010000132.1, forward strand.
TTTCGTTTTGGCACTGAGTCTTTTCTAGGAGACTTGTTATGAGTGAGCAGATGGTGTTATGATTCCGACAATGAGTTCACATAGTCAGCAAATGATTGTTTCTCCTTTGGATTCTGGTTGATTTTACTAACTCCTCTCTATATGAGGTATCCTTTTTTCGGATTTTGACAATTTAGTGAAATTGGTTAATTCATATATTAAATTATATTCATAAACAATCAGTGGAATTTTTAAAAAGAGATTGTTTCTATAAAAAATACTTAAGATCATATTAAAATACTCTGATCATCTTTTTTATATAATATACATTCTCTGATGGTTTGAAGCAGATAGCATCACTAATAGGTTATTCTTTAATTTCTTCTTATAATAGAAAGTTCTAGGCAACTCTATTAGTGCTTTTTTAATTGAAAAGATATTGACAAGATTAGAGAGGCTCTTTCTTCTTCCATCTCTTCGTAGATTATATTTGATCAGGAACATCCTTTGATTGAATAGGTCCCAAAGGAATCTATTACTTGTTTTGAAACTTGTGTAAGATTAGCATGGCATGTTTGAAGTCAATTATGTTATTGGTGGGTCGATGAATTTTTCCAAAGCTATGCCCCTTCTTATATTCAGTGGGTATCTTCTTGGCCATAACCTTTAGATCCTTGCGTTTGTTCTCCAATTCCCACTTATTCAAATTGCCATTCTATAAGAGGACATCAAGATCGTATTCATCCTCAGAATAGGAATTCTAATCTATGAACCCCTCCTTCATTTTGGCATCCAAAAGATAGGCAGCCTCTCCTACATTTCTCATGCCTTTGCCTGCCTCTTCATATTCACCTTAAGCGAATTTCTCATGATAATAGATTGCTTTGTTCATGTCCTACTTGTAATAATAACACAAAGATATTTTATCATAAGTAAAGATCTCGTAATTGGTATCGTTGATAATCCATGAGAGTTTGAGCATCTTCTTTAGATAGATGAGACTCTTATCATATAATTAGAGTTTAATGCAAATCTTGGAGATGTGCTTATAGGCTATCAATTTGTAACGATGACAATGATTGCCTTACATATTGCAAATACGCAAGATCTTCTTCCAGTTCTGATATGCCAACTTCTCCTTACCATAAATCTCCAAAATAATGTTGTGTATGAAATAGCCTAACAAAAACATATTCAAACATCCGATTTTCCATAATAATCGGATCATCCTCTCTCCAAGTGGGGATATTTGGTTAATCTCTTCACCCACTATTTTCTCATTGATCAATTAGAGTATTTATTGTATTTTATCAATTAACTCATGCAACTTAGTATTTTCAAATACCATTTATTACAATTTTCCAGTATCCTTTCCCCCAAAAAATGATTATTTGTACTTCTCTGGATTAAATTTCTGATAATTTGCCTCTCCAGGCTAATACAACTTCTGTAATTGCTGCATCTATTATCTACGATGCTAATCCTTGTACTCCTGCATCCCATTGTCAGCTTGATACAACACTTAAACGTGGATGTTGTATGCCTGTAATTCTTCTACAACATCATTCTTTGTTAAGATCTCCCTTCCCCTTATGTGTCTTAGGTTGATAGGATCCCTCAAGAACAGATAATCATCGAACCCTTGCCACCTAAGCAGCGATCTCCAATATTGTTTAACGACAAATTTCTCTTACTAATCCACCTAATAATGGAAGGCATCCTGTTATAAAGAGAATTTATGATTGTTAAAAAAGTTTCCAAGGTTTCCAGTGGGAGAATCGATCTTAAAAAATCTTTAATAAGACCGTGATCCAACTGGTCTTCCAGATTCACGAGTGGCAGCAGTTCTTCTACTTATTGCTTACTATTGATAGAGTTATTCTCGTTTATCTGACAATTGATCATCATTATCCTTACTCAGAAGGTTACGTAAATCTTTCATTATCGATGTTATTTATTTCAAAATATATATTATTCATATTTATTATTAAAAATGAATGTCTTATCCCTTTCTCGTGGTTACTCTTTTGAAAAATTATGGTGCAATCACACCATCAATTCCACTTGACAATACTACTCCATTTTTAGAAACATAAAATTCAATGCCTGCCTTCATTGCTCTTTCCATATCCACCTCTATAATGACTTCGCAAGTGTTTCTCATTCCACTGATTACTGCATCATCTCCTGGTAATCCTACTGCAAAGTGTATATGCTATCTTGCCATCCTATTTAATCCAGTGTTCTTAATCAACTCCCACGCCTAAAAGTACGTGCCATGTACAATGACTGGAAACTAGGCTGGATCAACTATTTTCTCCAATAATTCTTCCTCGTTTATTTCAATGGTGTGTCCTTAGACACATCTAATATACAATTATCCATCTATTTCTTTTAGTTCAAATCTCTTCTTGTCATTATTATCCACTACATTCCTGATACTTTGAACATTTGCTTTAAGATTTGCCATCGACTTCCAATTGAGCAGATCTTAAACCAACACAAAACCATCCTATCTGATTGGAATACCCTCCTTCTAGGCACCATGTCTCAACAAATAACTCATTGCCTTTGATTGTTGAACCAAGGGTGAGTCTTTCTTGTTTTTCTAGGCCATGGGTTTCATGTTACAAATAATTAAAATATTATTATTAAGTAAGAATGAGAGTTTAAGCTTCATCGTTCAGATTGCCTGTTCTTAAATTACAACCTAAAGACCCTCAATTCAGTCTGAGTTATGGTGATAATAATCAATCCAGCTCTTCGATGATCAAATATTAGAGTAATCCTCAAAGATATTATGATCCATCTCCCGTAAAAAAGAGAGTGAGAGGAATGACCATTGCCATCTATAATAGTTAGGAGAAACTAAAAACAGCAGAATTTCGTTACGGAAGCGATTTGATCACTCAAACTTAACCTCTCAACTAAAGTGCATCAGTTGTTAATACTGTACGAAGATATAGAAACAAGCTAAAACAATTGATGTACTAACCTCCCAAGGAAGATGGAGGACTATCTCGAGACCCTAGGATTTACTCATTTAAAGAACCCGCTGCCTCCATTCGATTAGATCGTCTGACAAATGATCGGGGTGATTAACAATTGAAGGACAAAGTCACCTAATTAATGAGTAAGGTGAAGTTGCTATTATCCACTCAACAGTTTTATTAAGAGCCACACCAACAAGAGACTTTCTAAGTTACAATGGTACGACTTAAAGATGAATACGACTGTCTCTACCAAGACTTTAATGATTACTATGTGTAAAATAAAAAGCTGGACAATCAAGTCATTTAACTCTAAAACCATATGGAAATCATCAAGACTCTGCTTAAGCCCAAGAGACCCACCATGACCAGAAAATAATCTGCCATTCTCTTTGACCAAGACAAATAGGAAGTCTTGATTCCAGAAAGTTCAGAAAAAGTTGAAGAGACTCCACAATTATCTGAAATAATAGATATTCCACCCCAACATCAATAAACGCCCACAATCTCTTAAGCAGAACCACCTGAGGAAAGTGTATTCACTCCTCTCACTTCCATATAACTCAATGAAGATCAACCTCCAAGTGATCTGGATAAAGAAGAAACCAATAATAACAGTCCTAGCAGTCCCAAAAAGAAACGCATCAAAAACAAACGAAGTCCTTAGAAGTCTTAGAAATCAATTATTTTTCAAGCCTCAGTGTAAGATCTCTCCTAATTGGATTTTAATAATCCTTAATCTTCATAATAGCAATAATTGAGTTCAAGATCTAAAATTCCTTTGGAAGACATTCCCCTTAAGTCTGTTCGCAGTACAAAAAGCGAGCAGTTAGCAGAAATAGACAATAAATAGGATGTAACTCCTTTATCTGAAAAGACTCCATTAAAAAAATAAACCAGCAACTTAGGATCTCTTAACAAAAGAAGAAACACAGTTCTCGAAAATAAACAGGGAAGAAGAGTACAAAAAGGCGCAGCTGCTATCTCTGAATAGGATGACAGTTAATCTGATGAAGGTGAAGATGAAGATCAAGAAAAAGAGGAAGTCATTGAAATATAAGAAGAAGAACATTAAGAAAACCAAACCAAAACCTTTTACTATTACGATAATCTATTAGACAAATTAATCGAATCTGAGAATATTTACAGGTACCCCTTCTATTAATCATGGGAATACCATGAAGATCAAATTATTCAAGGTGCAATTTTTGGAGAATTTGATTTATGATTTTAATATATATGAATTGTTTTCTTCTCCTCTTTTAATGTAATTTTCCATTCTCCTAGAGGATAAAATCAGTATTTCATTTTCATCTTCTTTATTTTTTTATGGAACATAATTATGTTTCACATTTGATATTCGCATCTGTATTTTATTAATATTCATCATTCTAACAACATCTGACTGTCAAATGGATTTAGTTGCAACTGAAATGACTTTTATAGAACATTTGCTGTCAATTATTTCATAAGTTATGTCTTTCAAATTAGTATTTTATATAAATCTGTTTAGCTAAACAAAAGATTACTGAAAGTATTTAGATATATTATAATTAATTTGAAATTCTAAATAACTTAAATTATATAAAATAGCATATCATGAAATGAATTTTCTCGATCTGTTGAAGTGGTTAAGAATTTTATCTATCTTCGAATTAGAACTAAGTTTTGATATCTATTAAGTGGTTTTATTATGTTCGTATTGGAGTTCTCTAAGGATTTCTTTTTGATGTTCAATTTATTATTATAAATGCATTTTATGTTTCTAGAGATTTTCAATGGTGCTTTTGGTTTAATTCCAATTACTCCGAGATTCAGTTGTCATTGATCTTTAAGTGCAACTGCTTTTTCTCATGGCAGAATTAGGTTTGCTATTACTACAAGAGAGATCCATGGAGGGCTATTCTTAAAAGTCAAGTCCACTTTCTTATGTCTTCATCCTGGATTCGATATCGTCGGAATCGTCAAGATAATTAGCGATTTATTCTTCATTAATTTGGATCTCATATTTTTCAACGATATATTAAATAAGAGCAGCCAAATATTATGAATATTGATTATCTCCTGGGCGTAGATTGTCGACTGCAACTTCAATATTTTTAGGATGCATCTTTTAAATGTTAACCCTATAATTTTGAACCAATCTAATTAACTTTTAAGGTTTTTCTAATAAAGCCCATATTTTGTATTGATTCCATTTCTAACAACATAATATAATTGACAAATACATTGACATTGGCAATCCAAGGTTCACATCCTTCAAATAATTGCAATAGCTTTCTGAAATTTATCCAGATATCACTTTGCTGTCTCAACTTGTAATTTGCCAAAGCTGTTAAAAAAGGTACTCTAAATTTATCAATCATTTCTGTCATAATTTAACTATATTATAATTTATTATTTTATAATCATCCATGTAGTTCTTTATGCAATAAATTCAAAGCATCTGAGTACTTGTACATTTATTTCGCATAAGATTGTTTTGGTTATCCCAAATAATTGTCAAGAACCTATTTCTTATTTGTCTCATTCAAATTAATAGTGTTGGCATTCCTAACATACTAACTGATCTTCGGCTGAAAAGTGCATTCCTTCAATTCATTTTCCACATCAAACATCCGTAATTTTTGCAATTTTACTTGCTTCTGCTCTTCATACTATTGACATCGCTGTAAGAAATCACCTTCATTATATTGAAAACATCTTTTCGAAAAGATCTATGGTTTAAATGTGCACTCAGCCCATTCTTCCTCCTCCATCCTTTACAATGTAGATTTGACTTGTTATTTTTATTTCCTTAAAGGAGACTTAGATCTACTCGGAGTTTGAGATCTCGCCTTGTAATCGGAATATTTCCAAAAAAATAGCTATCAAATATGAGAAATAATAGGTTTACATGTTCAGGAATGGGTTATTCGTTAATAACTTTATATTGTTACATAATTAAAAATGAATATATATATATTTCATAACTCTCTAAGATAAATTACAATTAGTAGAAATTAAGACAAAGGTTATCAAGCAATTCATTTTGAAAGTTATCATTTCTATATTTATACTCTTAGACCCCATTTTATTATAATTTTCTTTGCTATCATTAGATTGAAATCTATTATTCAATTAATATAAATAAGTGATTTCTCTGTTATTTTTGTAGTAACACTCATTAAAAAGACTGAAAAAAGTATAAAATTCTTTATTATTGAATGATTTCTCATTATTTCTATTAGTTCAATTATAACCGGGGTTTTAGTTTATACAAAAATTTTTTAATTCACCTTATTAGCATTCTTCCATGCTTAAAATCTAATTTATTTAGAATGGAGAATTATTTGCAATAGTTAATATAGTAAAGTAATGATTAATTACAATCACATTGTGTTATTCATTATTTTAAATTTCAATAGATCCTTATGAACATTTCAATATAATAATATGATGATATCTATATTTAGAAATAAAATGAAGAATTTCTAAGTTTTTTTCATAATATGCTAATAGTATTAGTATAATTAATTCCTATCCAAAAATTTTATAATTTATTACAACTAACTATATTTCATATTGATATAATTTAATTGAAAATATAATTGTACCCATTTAAATGAAAAAGACTTAGTCTAAATATTTAGAGGGGAATACCTTTCAAAAAATATTTTGTCTATTTTATTAACAATATAACAAATTGATACCATTAAAATGTTAATTAAGCGCTTTATTGTGAAAATAGAACACTCTAAATTAAATTAATATATTTTCAATCAATAAAGCAATCCTCAGTAATGTTGTTTGTAAATTTTTATGATTCATATTTACCTAGATGATATCTACTTATTCAATCTAAAATATTATGAAAAATTTATTGTACTTTGGTTAGCAGATGCTTAAATTTAATTGAATTCTTTTTCTAATTCTAAAAGTTGACATTAAAATAAATGATGATGCTTATAATTTTATTAAATTTATTAATTCACAAATGATAATAATTTATTGTAAAATAATAATTTTATTAAGAATATGTTAATAGGAAATAGTTAATTAATTTTTATTATGAAGTAAAAAGCAGAATGTAATATATATTCAAGCATCATCTAGCCATTTGATTCTTTTTCCATCTTCCCAAATTCCTTCCTTAATGGTTCCATCATTTAGGTAATATTTAGCATTTCCATGTTATTTACCATTCTTCCAACCCCCTTCATATCTTCGACCATCAGCCCAGTAATATATACCAAATCCATGTTTCTTATCATTAAGATAAGATCCTTCATACTTTCTACCGTCTTGCCACTAATAGACCCCTTTCCCATTCATGTTGTTATCTAACCATTCTCCTGTGTATCCTCTTCCATCTGCCCATTTATAAGTTCCAAAACCATTTATTTTATTGTCTTTCCATTCTCCATCATAATAAGATCCGTCAGCCCAATCATACCTCCCTTTTCCATGTTTTTTACCATCAATATAATCTCCAGAATATTTTGATTTATCCTACCCTAAACTAAATAACTTGAATATTACAAGTCTCTGTTCCTTTTCCATGCTACAGATCATCTCTCCATTCACCTTCATACATGGCTCCATTCTAATGTTTGTAGATACCCCAACCATTAGCTTTGTCATCCTTCCATTCTCCTTCAAAAACATCCCCATCTGCATGATAAAACTTCCCCTTTCCGCATGCTTTATTATCAACCCACTACCCTTCATATTTCGCCCCATCTGGCCATTTTTATATTCCAAATCCATCTCTTTTTTTATCCTTCCATTCTCCCTCGTATACAGCACCTGATTAAAACCTATTATCTAATTTTGATTACTGATAGGGCGGATTTTTCACTCTATTAGGGTCGGGAGGGGGTTGTGCATTTGCCATTTCTTCTTTAAAATACTATTATTTCATGTTAGCACCAGCTTTTACTTACTTTTTTTCCTTCTGTTTTTTGTGTTTCTTCCAATTTCTTTAAATTTTTATTGCTGCTTCTCCTTATGAGATTTTTTTTTATTTCTTAATACTATGGTCTGTCTTCTCCACTTATTTTTATTCTTATTGATGATCTGATTTTTCAGTCTTCTCTGACTTTTCTTGCTTCTCAACCTTTTTCTTAGGTTTCTTTTTAACATTGATTTCTGAAATGGATTCTACAGAATGATGTTAACATTAGCATCCATTGCATGTTTAACCCATAATTAATAATAAAAATGACTGATCAAAACATTCTAATACAAGTTGAGAAATCCAATATTATTATATATAAATACCTATCATTCAGAAGGAAAGAAGAATCTAATTTTCAGATATTTAAAAGATAGATAACCTAGAACTGAGTTTCAATACATAAAATTAAATATAACTGACCCATTCAATCCTTATTTATCAAAATTAAGTAAGTTTTATTATATAATACTCCTCCCTAAGTCTACGTATTGGTAATTCAAAAGTAACCAGTGTTGTTTCTGAACAAGATTAATATAATATAATAAAAAGAAATATAAATTATAATTTTTTGGAGAGATTAATTTACTAATGAAGCACTTCCTAAATATTTCTGTTGCTGATCTTTCATATTATTTTCTGACTACATTTATCATTTTATTTAATCGAATCATAACTTACCTAGTTGTTACCAAAATCTTTATATGACAATTTATACATCTAACTTATTCGTTTTATTATATGTTTGAAGATAAATTAATTATTGTAAGAACTTAAATAATTGGTGAATTTATAACATAGAATATGTTATTAATTGTAAACAATTTGAGAATTTTGATCGATCATCAATTAACTACTTAAATTCTCACTTGAACAATCCTTTTTATATTTGTAAGCTTTTATTTTTGTTCTAAAATCTAGATTTATTTAAGGGAGGAATAAATATCAGAAATCCTCTGTAATTAATACACTAAGAAATCAATAGGCTCAGAAATATCAAAAATTATTAGATCTAATAAACCGTATAAAAATAAATTTTGAGATTTCAATTTTGATTTTGATAATTATTAAACTTTATTGATTGACATACTTATATTACAAGTTTATGTTTATCAATTGATAATAATACAAAATAATTTAAATAGAAACAATAGTGCTTTAACTCTCTATTACTATACATTTATTATTAATTAATTAGATAACAATGTGATTGAAATATTCACAACAAATTAAATTTATTTATAGAAAACTCATAAACATAGTATTTTCTAACCAAAAATAAGTGGTAAAGTAAGGTTCACATTTTTAACATAATATTTAAAAGGCATTTAATTATTAATAATAATAAACAATGAGTAAATTGTCAATTTAAGTTGATTTCTAATTTATTAAATTGGGCATTCTCACAAAACTAAAAGAATTAGCACATCCTTATTACGAAGTCTCAAATGAGTGTAGAAACTACCAATTTAAAATTTAACATAATAAGTTCAAAGATGTATAATTATGAATAGTAAATTAGTTCATTGTTAATGAACTGAAAGTAATTAAAAAATTACTCGATTAGGAGTATCCTCTACAAAACGAGGTTTCTATTTGTGGATACGGATTGCAAGATCAGGAAGAGTTTACATATTATTCTGAAATCTTTGAAAAAGAATTGGATTTAAAGTTAATTAAATAAAGGAGTGTTCATAATTCAATAAAAGCAATTGACTATTTAATGGGCAATAAGGAGGGAGCATTTTATCAATTTACTAACTTAATAAATTTAAGAGAAATTCATTTATTAAAATAAGGTTATGAAATTGGGAAAGCAGTATGTCCTTGCCCAAAATACCCATACTTGTATTTAAATGTAAACAAGAGTGTGTCTTTTTATAAAGTGCAAGCAGTAAATTAATTTGTGAAGCTGAATGGTTCTCTGATTACGGACACTACAATTGAAAAAATATTTTAATTAATTGGCTTAGATGGTGATATAAATGAATAATTAATGCTTGCATTCAAAGAAGGCAATAACTTGAATGCAGACATGACAGTAGAAGATATCTATGGAAAGAGTTACACATCATTGGGTTTATCCAAAGACATCATAGCTGCATCAATGGGTAAGTTGCAAACTAAGGAACCCACATCAGTAAATGTCCTTGATGTTGTAAAAAGTTTATGGTTCATGTTTGCTATAAATTTGGGTTAGTTGGCTGCTTTAAATGCATAATTGGAAGATCTAACTACAATTATAGTTGGTTCAAGTAAAATAACATATGAACCATTCTTATTATCGCTTCAATCAGTGTTAACATTTTTCGGAGGTGGCAAATTGAATATAATTTACATAGAGAACATGGAATTTTTGACTTGCTTAAGCGTTTGAAAATTATAATAAATTGATAAATATGTAATCATTCATTTTTTATATGAGTTTTTAATGGCTTAATTACTAGATAGTTTAAATGGTTGACAATTTGTTTTATCTTGATGTTTATTGTAATCATATTGCTCATGTTTTTTGAACAATTTTTGTTCAACCAATTGTTATTGATCCTTCTTCTTATTTGTCATATCGACTTTATGCAGAAAAGATTCTAAGCCATACACTTCAATTTGCTTGTTGTTGTCTATGGTTTTTTTATTAATTTATGGTTTAAATGTACACTGCTTCAATAGCTCATCCTCTTACTCCCTTAGTCTAGTAAAATTATTACTTCTTTAATTGAGATCTTCTTTATTCTCTATTAGTTTAATATTACTTAATCTTTTCATGACAATCATCGAAACTGTATTACGAATGCATTTATGAATATTTCATTGATGTAGACACGCTAGGATAGAATGAACATTCTTTATCAGAGTCATCATATTTCTATAACATAATTCAATGAACTTACTTCCTTTAATAACTATTTTCTATATTCTCCATATTCATTTTTTATCAAATCCTAAAGAGTTCTATCCACAGCCATTTCCATTGACTTAGGATTTAATTCTGGGTTAAAATTCAATTTGCTTACTTCCTCTTACTTCTTTTCTTCAATATTTGATTGTCTTGTCTAATATTCACTATAGAGTCTATCAAACAAGGAATCTTGAGAGATCTTGCGATTCGCCATTTATTCACTTTACTTATTTAATTTGGGTCTGAAAGTATAATCTTTATATGCCTTGCTTTCTAAATCCATATTCTTTTCGAGTTATTTCCTGTTGAACTCTTCTTGTCTCTAACTAAAGTCTCCTTTAACTATTTGCTCATTGATTTATTGATTAGTTTGAGGTTAGAAATCATAAGGGAAATCATCAGAATAAACGATATTTTATTTCCTTATGCCATCCTGTATTAGCCTATCAACTACATTCAAACCATCTACCCTATTTTTTTCAGCCAAAAGTTATGATTATAAATTAATCCTAGGCTTGAATAGGTCTTCTTCCTCTCTTAGTTGCTTTGCTTTTAAATATTCAAGCAATGCTTATTTATCCTACATTACTTATTGATATCTTTCATGCAAGGGAGGTTTTTCTCCATAAGGTCTAGGAACCTTATTTAAAGGTTGTTCCTCTTCTTATTGATTAATCATCAATTTTAATTCATCAATGTGTGCCAATCTTTCTTACTCTAAAATTTTAAGTCTTTCATAAATAGGCATTCCTTCATATTTACAATATTTAATTTATGCAAGCAAATTAGTTTAGTCACTTAATTCAGGTCTGAATGGCAACTCAGCCAACTAAAATAACTAAGTGAACATACCATTTTTTTCTCCTATTCCTATTTTAAAAACTCCCTCTCTTCTTACACAATTGATTTTGGTTCTGCTAATTTATCAAAATATGTCTGTTTTTTGCTCTCCTTGTTTTTCAATAAGTTCTACTTCATCTCCTATAATCTCTCCTATTAGACTTTCAGTATCTCAGGTGTTTGTCTACTATGATGACTATTTTTGCTCTCATCTGCAATTTATGATTAGGTCTCTGAATATTCTTCTTTGCCAATGCTTGGTGTTTCTATCAAAGATCTGTCAATGTATATAGTTTCAACATTGCCATCCTCTATCAATTTCTTCCTCTGCTCTCTCTCTTGTTTCAACCTTGACATGATTTCTTACCTCCTATTCTCGTTAATCATATTTAATTTAAATTATATTATTAAAATAATATATAAAAACAACTTCAATAGACATAGATAATTTCATTCCTCAACAAATTGATCGTAATTACTTATTAAATTGTATAGAACTTCAAAGTTGAACTAATTCAAATACTATCATGTTTCCATCTTTATGCCCTTCATTTTAGAATATCAAATAAAGTTAAGAATTGTATCAATTATTAGATTAAATAAATTATAAATATAGAGATTTCAATTATTAGCTTAAGTTGCAAATCAGTTGTATGATACACTTGATTATGGCCTTTTAGTAAGATAATATATTTTATTATAATATTTTTGTTACAGTTGTCTTGAATTTATTCCAAAACGAAAATTAGTTGTATATTTTCAACCTTATTAAATTTAAATTATATAGTAAAATAGATATAATTCACTTAAAACGAGTCATTGGCTATTTTTGAGTCCTTATGACAACTGATCTTCCTCGAATAACCCCTTTTGTTGGTTTTGATTAAGTCTAGCGTTTTTACTCTTCTTCTAAAGTGCTTTCTCTAAACACAACTAAGCCTAACAACTTTTCATGTTGTTTGAGTTATCTTAAAAATCCTTCATTTGGACATATGACACTTCGTTTTGCTTTAACATGTTGAAATGATTTTACAAAACTCCATTTGAATGATCTCATTATAAAATATATTACTATTGCGGCAGAGCGAGATACTCCAGCAGCACAATGAACTAATATTGGTCCTCTCTTTAACCATATTGACATAAATTCATAGCACTCATCAAAATGTTATGATAAATCATAGGATGGATCATCGATGGCATCAATCACTTTGTGTACAATCCCTTGTGCTGGTTGTATATTCAAGTCCTTGGCCACAGTCAATACTGCAACGAGTTGATGTTTCTGCTGCCACTTCTTATCTAAAGCTGCATAAAAGTCTCCCAAATATAGTGTTCCATTGGTGAAATTGTTTTCAAGAATCACATTGGCACAAACCACTTTGTATTTTTCCATAAAATCAACGAAGGTTCTCATTTATTTATAATTTAATAATAATAAAAAATGAGCTAATAAATTCAAAAAAAATAAATGCACATCCTTTCTAAATCAAAATTAGCGAGAGTAAAGGAAGGAAACGAAGAAGAGAGCATCTTTAAATCTTACCTACAATTACACACCGAACAAAGAGCCAATTATCATAGAGAGATTCGCGATTAATAATTAAAGTAAAGAAAGGAGTTCGAAAGACTTTGCCAATCCCTTAAAAAAAATGATGTGTCTACACGGTTTAACAAAAAACGACAGTCACAGTCAGTTTAATAAAGTCCATTAATAAAAGTTTCGTTCTAAACACCTTTGTTAAAGAAAGCACATCGAAAATTTTAAAAAACACCGTTTCCCAAACAATGAATATCAATTATGGTTTTGTATCATAAAATCATCAATCTCTCCTATTTCAATTTGGATATTTCTTTAAGTCTCAACTGTATGCGATTAATTTCTTCCTAAATAAGTTTTGCTCTTGAAAAATAAGGGCGATTCAAATGATTCTTAGTTGCATACCTAGGCTCAATTCCTTCAATACTCTTGGTGATAGACGCATACTCGTCCCTCACTTTACTAACTAATCTCTACCTCACCAAAAACCCTCTTACTAATGCCTGTATTTTTATTATATGATTATTATTATTATTCATATAATATTCAAATTATTTATTTTTACCCTCTAATATCACATGTAAACACCCTCAAATACTACAAATAATCTATAACACTCGCCAACAAAAAGGGATCCTTAACCTACAATCGCATTCAAAATCATACTCCGTCCAACTGCATGTTAGTGTCAGCAAACATTTTTTCAGGATTCTCTAAAAATTCCCATAGCTTCTTTCTAGTCCAATAGAACTTGTACGCAGTCAAGTCTTTCCCATAATTTGAAAACCTCTTCGACCCATTTCTTCTTAAGTACACAGTTCTCAAAGATGGCCCTAAATTTAAATCCTGATCTCTGTATTAATTGAGTATATTATACAGATCGTGACAACCAGCACAATTGTGACTAAAGAATATCCTGCCCTTATTCAAGTCCCCATTAGGAACCTCTATCTCAATCTCATTCTCGTTTTTAACTTAGCCTTTTCTTCTGAATTTTTAATTAGACTAGCCACGCAACTCATACCCAACGTCTCCATCGTACAACCTTCTTGATCTCATTATATTTATACAAGTAATTTATTATTTGTTCAAAATTGTTAATTAATAAATAAATCTTTATTTTTATACTATTTATTATATAATCGGATTTCATTTAATAATAATTATTTCATTAATTCATACTCACTCTCTTTTCATACTACAATACCCCAATCTATATATTCAGATATACTTCAACATCTAATGACTATACGTAAATATAATTTATAATCTTCTGTGGATAATACTAATATAACTACGAAATTATATAAATACTTATTTGATAATAAATGAATTTAAACTCAAAAAGTAATATAGGAAAATAAAATTACTTAAAATAATAATATTTTGTTATTTAAAATATTAAATTCTTTTTAAATCTAATTTTATTATTACTGCCTTTCTATACAGATCCAAAGACATGGACAAACATATTTAGCATTTGCGAACAGAGATTTTGTTAGACAAGATGGAGTGGTTCTTTAAAAGGTTATGGTAGTTAATAATGTTTATAATTATTATTAATGAAATAAGAAAATGGTTAGGAGAAGGAGGCTGATAAAAAGTTCAAGAAAGGAAAAGAAGCGTAAATTTTATCTGCTAATACTTTTTAGCCTAACAACTGGTGTATTTTAGTGGAAGAAGGATTATAATTTGGGAGCTATGCATTTTGAGGAAGCGGCGAAATTGTATAAGGAATGCAAGAATTCTCAGAAGGAAAAAGAGGCACTCAAATTCGCTATTGAATGCAATGAGAAATTGAATGATACTTGGGCTGTGGGTAGAAACTATGAAGCCCTTCTGAATTCTCTAATTGACAATTCAAGCGATGATTACAAAGAGCTTGTGGAATGGACTCAAAAGGCAGGGGTGTACTTTAAGGTTTCAGACTCAGGGATGAAATAACTCCAAGTGTTGAATAAAGTGGCCAAGTAAAAGTGATCAATAAACTCCAGGTATTTAAATAAAAGACAACAATATGAATTGTCAGAGAAAATAATATTGGAAGCATTGGCTGAAGCTGAGGAACTACAGGCTCCCTCTACTCGATCTGACATAATCTGCTCATATGTGGAGATCCTGATAGAGACTCAACAATATCACAAAGTGGCTGACCTATACATGAAGGAGATCACGAAGTTCAGAGAGGAACACATGAAATACCCTTTGAGTCAATACGCTCTGATTGTAATTGTGATGTACAT
Source organism: Paramecium octaurelia (assembly GCA_905182995.1). Lineage (NCBI taxonomy): Eukaryota > Ciliophora > Oligohymenophorea > Peniculida > Parameciidae > Paramecium > Paramecium octaurelia. The sequence goes on from CAJJDP010000132.1 coordinate 203,621, forward strand.
TTTGCAAGATGAGATCATCAGAGCAAACCAAGAGTTGGAACAATTAATAATTTAGTATGATTCGAGCATTTATATATATTATTTAGAGTGTACAATTTCCACAAGTCATCAGAATTTAGAGCAGTGGATTAGATGTTGAACTCTTATGAGAAAGGGGATTAGAATCAATTTAGTGATGCTCTTACGAAAGCCTGTGTGACATCTATATATCCTCCAAATGTAAGATATAGAATTTAGTCATATTAGATTGTAAGAGCGTTGAGGAAGGTGAAGGTGAGAGTGATCAACATCCATCCAAAGCAAAACATTAATCAATAACAACTTGATTAAGGAAATGAGGAGGTTGACTACCAGTAGGAATTAGAAAAAAAGATCCTTTGATTGTGATTATTAAATATATAAATGTGTACATTTAGAATAAACTATGAGACTTTCATAAAATATAATATTTAATGTAATTAGTTAGATTGACTACCAAAGCACATACATCCAGGAACGTTCCTTTGAGATCTCCAGAAAAAACTTAACCCATTACTCTTCAATTTCCAAATTACATATTCTTGGGACCCACAGATAACATAAAGATAGTAAAATTTACAAAGAACATTTCATCATCGAATATCAAACAAATTAGATCGAATTCACCTAGCAAAGATTAAAACATAAGTTTTAGTAAACAAATTAGTGAAAGTAAGTCAAAGCATCAAAAAACTTCGAGTGTTTAAATAATAACTTAAAGTCCTGACCTTTTTGTTAAATTAAGATCCCAAAACAGTACTACTAATAAACCGAGCAACATAACAGCTTTGTAGACATCATCAACAAAACATAAACATCACCGATCTGAATTGACTCAAGACACTTGCAGTGAGTAACCAAGCACTCCTACTTTAACAGTTCCAATATTAAAATATGTTGAACACTCAGCCAATATGTCATAAGGACAGATGTTTAATAAATCCAATAAACTGGTAGGCTCTATTACATTTTAGAATGGTTTGTATTACGAAGGAGAGATGGTCAAACTTCAGGATGTTCTAAACATAGATGGTTCAGGCACCTTATATACTGACAACTCCAAATTTTATGTAGTATACGAGGGCAGATGGAAAAACAATTGTTTTCATGGCAGAGGCAAATACTATAATCAGTATCAGATAGAATCTTCAAATGATTGGCATTTCAACTGGAAGATGATTCAAGGTATAAATTACATATAAACTTGAAGCAATATTCAACAAGGGTGAGATCATCGAAGGCAAAATTGATTTCTACTTGAATGAAGACAGCATTGCACATTAAATTGAATATTCAAAATGAAGATGACACGATTTCTTTACTAAATTAAATTTTCATCAATCATTTTTATTTATCATTTATTTGACATCTTACTTCTGTCCATCAAATCTATTGATTGTTTTTTCTAATTTCTCACTTATTCCATTATTGTTTATTAAATGACATCATGCCATTCATCCTTCAGAATTGAGGAAGTTGCACTCAAAAGGTATTCATATTCTGAATTCTCATAACGAATCTAACTTAAAATTAATCCATTACTTTTAATAGATGTTGCTAATGAGTTTAAAAGATGGGATCTTTTATTACAATGGCATCTACTAGAGAAACAAATAAAATTGGTTCGAAATCCCCTGGCTTCTTGAATAATATCAGACCCACGTTGGTTAAAATGACGAACACTTCTTTCCATCTTTCTGAATTCAGGAAATTCATCTTTAGCAAATGCAACCAACCTATATTTTTAATAATATTCAATCACCCTATTTTGTTGACACTTTATATGCAGATGCTTTACCTTGATCCTAATACCCTTATCTTTTTGAAACTTAAGAAAAAATGACTTCATCATTCGACCCAGAGAATTTTATTCTGAAATCAGATTAAAATTCGATATTGTATAATAACAGTCTTTGTGAATTGAATATCTCTGTCAAATATATATTCAACTCAGTTCTTTTGAATGTTTCCATCAATAGATCATCACAACCTGCTATCTTTATGCAGCAGATTACAGGAGAAGTCTTCAAAATCATTTAACATAAATTACTTCAGAAAATATTATGGCTTTGATATCTTTGATGGCAAAATTTCTACTCAATTTTTTAGGTTTCTTCTCTCCAGAGAATACAAAGAACGTGTATTCAGACAGGTATATAATTCTTCGAGCCCTTTTGCCCTTTGAATCAACTCTATAAATACTATCAGAGAAACATCTCTAGATGATTTATTTGTGGACGTTATTTTCTATCCTTAAATACTCCTTCACTTTTTAATCATTTCGTATCCCTAGAAAGTCTCTCTCGTATAGTTAGTTTTCATCAATTTAAATCTATTGTGGATCAAATATTGACTCCTATTAATTCTTATTTTTTAATCCTATCCAAAATTTATCAAAATTTTATAACAATTAATTTTGTGTTTCCTAATTATTTGGTTCAATCTTATGAATTGTTTAATCATTCTCCTCCTCTCCCTCATTAATTTATTCAAAAACACTTTCTTCATACTTTGGATTTATTCGTATTGCAATCTTCTTCTATTAATCAGGTTATTATTGATCAGGCTCCTGTTGATCAGTCTCATCAATCTCATTTATCTTGAGACCACCATTCTGTAAGTCATCCAGAGGATTGAAGTAACTACTCCTCGTCTATGGATACCCCCTTATCGATGACATTCTCACACTTGACATCCTACCTATCATACAACTTTTTATTGGAAAACCACCTTCTGCAGTAGACAATTTACTCATTCTTCCCAATCCTCCTAAGTTGAATTGCTTACCAAAAGTACTAGGTCGTGGCATGATACTACTTCTTAATTGTTGATTCTCGCAGTTGAGATTTTCATAAAGCTTTTTATAATGATTGAGCTCTCTCTTCAAATCGATTATCTGTGATTCATTTTAATTTAGTTATTTTTCAAGATCCGTATTTGTTTGTTCCAATATATGATACTACTATTACAAGCTTAAATGATAATGCTAATAATTATACTCATTCAATTTTTCTTCGTAACCCTTAATTAAATCCTTGTTTTAATCTTGGACATTGACTTAAACATATTCTTATTCTGTATTTTGTTTGTTCTCATACTCCTCAATAATACTCATTAAGGATTTGTTATTTTGAGTAAGACGATTGATTTCACTTTTACTCTTGAATAGTTGTTCATTTAACTTCTTGTTCTCAATGTAAGCTTCTTTCAATTCTGTTTCAATTCTTGTGATACTTTTCAATTAATCATGATAATCATTGATTTATTATTATAACACTGTACATTGTTCTTGATATCTCTATTAATTACAAATAATTTACATTCCTTTCATCCTAAAACATATCGATATCCTACAGGAATATCTCAATTTGTTAATCCTTATTGGCAATATCAGACTCAAATTATCGCAATTGTGTCTTGGCCAACTCCTTCTCAATCAGAGCTTCTTCGACCTTTCTGGCATTTTCTATCACTAGACTCTCCAATTTTTAATTTTTCTATTTAACTTCATCCTATAAAATAGATATTTGAGCTTCCATTTTCTTGACAACTTGATTGATTTCATTCAAATGCTACTTGCCTTGCTAATTGACATATTTCTTTTGTATGATGATATCAGTTTATTGATAAACAATGTTGGCATACTCCTTCTTATCGAAAACTTCGCTCTACCTCTGAGTTCTTTATTGTATTTCATCATCACTTGACACATGCTGATATTAGTGTGCACTTTATTGATGTTGTTGTTATGACTGGACTTCTTTGGATGATTAATTGCTATTTTGATTAATAATAATTCTCTCTAAATCATTGCACAATTCAAGCAGCTCTTTAATACTCACTTTCTAATGTTCATCTACAAGGGGCTGTATGTATCTCAACATTTCAACTGCGTTAATTTTGATGGTTCTCTGCAATTCCGCACAAAGGTTTTCTAACTCCTAGTATTCAATATCAATTCCATATCTGTTCTCTATCAATTTATAGATATTCTTAAACTGAATGAGGAAGTCATTGGTCAAAACTTCCAACATATCCTTGGGTAAACGTTGAGCTTGCCTGCCTAGAGTCTTGGGAAGAATGTTGGTTTTGTATGGTGGAATTTCTTGTTGCAAGAGGAATTCAAAGACCAGAGTCTCCACTGAAAGAGTTTACTAGAGAAATGAGTACCTGTGGAATAGGTGACAATTCCTTCTTGTTTTTCTGAGATGAAAGCATATAATTATTTTTTGGTTTGCTCGTCCAATTAGCATCTGATATCCAGCTTGGCAAATTCATCGAGGATCAGAAGGAAGTCTTCAAAGGGGAGGCTTCTGTTGCTGTAGAAATTCCTGAATTCTGAGATTACGTCTTAAAACATATGGAAAATAAATTAAATAATCTATTAGTTGGTTGAATATAAATGTTCTGATTTAAATCAGTTGACAAACTTAGCACTTGGAGGTTTGTTTTATTAGGATGCACCTTAAGCACCCTGCTCAGCTGGTTTTAGTATTTGGAATGAACACATTAAGGATTCATCGATAGTCATCATTGAGCCTGATTACATAATGAATATGGATATTACCGGCATTGTCAAATTCCCCACAATAATTCGGCGCTGAGAAGAGAGTCACCAATTGCCGTTTGCTAAAGAACTCGTAGCCATCTTCCACCACCTAACAATATGCGCATTCTGAAATACCTGATGGGCTCTGCAAATCAAATCGAGTTCATGCTTTTTGAGAAAGACTTAAACGATTTCCTGACTAAAGACATAGGAAACTCCTCTCTCGTTGTCTGCCCACCCTTAAACATCCTTGTCTGGGTCTGACCACAGGAGATCGCATAAGAGACCAGTGTCGGGAACATCCGTCGGCCTCATAATTCTCCTGATTTGCTCAAGATTGGATAATTCAGGAGACAGTCCTCCGTGCATACAAAGAATCTTTTCATCAATCAATGCAGCCACTGGTAGACAATTAAAACAATCAGTGAAAGTCTTCCATAATTTAATTGTGTATCTCCTTTTGCCTATAAATTCATAGGGATGGCTTCTTTACATTCATCATAAAACCCATATATTCTATTGATGGATGCGCATTCATGATTGCCCCTGAGAAGGAAAAAGTTTTCAGGATACTTGATTTTGTAAGCTAGAAGTAAACAGATGGTTTCCAATGACTATTTCCCTCTGTCCACATAGTCTCCCAAAAATAGATAATTGCTCTCAGGGGGATAACCACCGTATTCGAATAATCTCAACAGATCGAAATACTATCCATGAACATCGCCTAAATAACATTAAATAAAGTATGCCACCACAAATTTTGAGAGGCGCTTCCAATTCTAACAAAATTGGTTGACTAATGAAGATATCTCTAGCCTTAACACAGAGACCACGAACTTCAGATTCAGTCAGATTCACATTTTTTCCAGGTTTACTACCTCTGACACTCAGTAATCTCTCAATAATGTTATCCACATCTATTTCACCCTATTTATCCTTCGCCATGTGTGTTATTTTCTTTATTTATTATTAAAATATATATATATATTGAATATTAGCAAAATTACCAAATTTCAATTCAAAAGCAGGCGTAATGAATTCCCAAAGCACTCCAAGATCAACCAAAATTGAAATAGCACTTCCTTCAATTTTATCGAAACTCAAAAGAGACTTATTAAAATAGTAAATTATTTGTCGTCCTGAAAATTCAGTGATGACAATACTGCAACATACTCACATTCACTTAAAATTAATTATTATATAAAATGGAACTTATAAAAATTGAAGATAAATTTAATAACTATAAACAACACATATTAGAGTTAGAAGACAACATCTACATAATCACCACCACTCTTGATTTTAAGGGACAAGTACAACTCTACTAATTCGTTATCAACTACAAAACTAAGGAAGTGCTCTAAAAAAAGTAACTCAATATTTAGTTCAAAATGGCTTTATTCATCCAAACCTCAATGGTTGGATATTACACTATAAACGGTCTCCTTGGCTGTTTAATTGGCATCCATAATGGAAGGCTCTTTTAGATAAGAGAAAACAAAGTCGATGAAATTTGTATTAGTGCAGTAGCAATCAATCAGATTGAATTGATATCAGATTCATTAGCTTTACTTAGTTCTGAAAGTGGACAAATCAATTTATATGACATCTACACTCAAACTACTATCTTCTTGTTTAATGAGTATTTAAGCACTCCACTCAAGTATTTTCGCATACGATATTTCTATGATACGATAATCCAGGGTAAACAGGATGGTCAAATGACTTACTTCATTTTCAACGAGAATATGAAACAGATTCTAGCCAATAGAGACAAAAACATTCAGATGAACAAATTTGTATAACATTAAAATATACTCATTTCACAACCAAATTGCAGACTGTATGTTACAGGTCAGAAATTGTTGGACTTCGAATTGTATGGAGATGTAATGATAATTTTGATTGAACACCAAATCGAATATCTATTAATCGATGTGAAGAATCAGGAATACATTCGATTGAGAGTGTTCCAAATTTCTCATAACATTACTTACTTTTAAGTGTGCAATGATTCCCTAATATTACACAATGAGTCAAGTGTTTTGAGCATGGATATGAATAAAGGAGAAATACGAAATCAATTAGATCACAAAGGTACATTTATGAATTTACTTACGTATGTAAAAGACAATAAAATTTTATATAAATGATAATTAATCAATTTGGACACTTTCTTTCTATGATGCTGAATCTGCCTGACTCTTAGTATTCATTCTTAGACACCCAAAGAGACTGAAAAGAACTTAGCGATGCCAAAATGGATCCTCCAATAAACACTGAATGATAGCGATTTTACTAAAATGAGTCACAATCAATACTTACATTAGAGGGATACATTACTAATTTAACTTTGCACATCGGTGGTGCCAAAGCAGACAAGGTAGTTTACAATTTATTCAAAAACCCAGGAATATTGGATGATCCTCCAGTTGAAATCACAGTAGAACACAATTGTTGTTTGATATCATTGACAGAGTTGTTGATTATGTCCAATAACATATGTTGGATGCCTTTGAAGTTGTCATTGCTATTGAATAATTTGTCTGCGATCTCTGAAAGTTGGGCTTGCTACATTGATATAAACTTCCCATCGGGCAATTCGTATTATTATGAGGAATCAATTTGCTCATATGTTAATAGACCTTATTTAATGTCTCTGGCTAAACATGTTTTTTTGAATTGATTGTATTCTCCAACCACAAATTATCTGAATGGCTCATTGAGTATTTCTCCTCCGATTGGCGCTTAAATTTGGGTTTTTAATAATGTATATCCATCATGAACAGCAGATGCAGTTGTCGAATATGCGCCGATATCTAAAATCAATGCTGTTGAACGCCCTGCAGAAAATGTTGACAAGGTCGCATTCCTAATTGTGAAGAAGTTTGGGACTTCCACACTCTCAAATAATATTTCGACCACCTTTTATAAATCATGTTTCGTCTGAAAATTATTGGCCAACAACAAACTATAATCCTTCTATTGAACTCCCAACTTCTCAAACATCTTCTTCAATAGATTCTCATATAAATCTGGATTGAATGGTTGCAATATGTCCAATACTTGACCATTCCCACACCCTAATGCTTCATCTCCGAATTGCATTGTCTCTGTGCATTTTGTGAAGGTACTCCATCTCGGGAAGTCATCTCCTGTAAATCCTGCTCTCGTGTACAGATTACCTATGTCAGCAACAACAGATATTATTTCATCGCTATTCATTGAAATTAAAATAATAATATGCTTAAAGTACACGAATTCTTTTCAATTGCCACTCAATTAGCTTACAATGCAGCGATCATTATTAATCAAATCCGATTGTCAGCTGATATAGGCCAGAAATGGAAGGGCATCGATGATCCAGTCACCATTGCTGATGTCAAAGCCTAAACCTATATTGTATAACAATTGCATAAGCATTGGTAATCCTCACTCTAATATATAAGGCCATAATTAAAGATTGTTGGAGAAGAATCCACTGTCTATGATTAGTAAATTGATATGCCAGATACTTATAACAATCTTTATACAGAGGATATTTTCAGCAAAACACCCAGTAATCTGAAGGTTAGAACTCAATACGAAATAGAAGATCTATGTGTTTGGGTTGATCCTTTGGATGGCACTCTTGATTTTGTTTAGGGGGACTTTGATTGTGTTACAACCTTGATTGGTCTCTCATATAAAAAGTAAGCTTTAATGGGCATCATTTCCCAACCATTTGTTAAAGTTGCTGATAAACAGTATGAGTTTAAACCCAAGATATACTTTGGGCATCACCCTCAAAGAAGAGTGTTCTATACCTATGACACTCAGTCATTGATTCCCTTTGAACTCTTGAAACCATAATATGATCCATCCAACATCACTTTGTGCATATCAAAAAACAGATTAACCGAAAAAACATTATAAAAAATTTAATCTCTTGGCTGTCCTCTCCTATAAATGGGAGGTTCTGGCAAAAAGAGTCTTTCAATCTTAGAAGGTAAGGGGGATTTGTATCTTTATATTGGAAGTAAAACCAGCAAATGGGATATCTGTGCACCTGATGCTCTAATTCAAGCATTTGGAGTATCAAATTATATAGAAATAGGGTCGTTTTGTAGGATTGGAGGGATAAATTTATAATTATAACCATGAAGATACAAATTATAATAATCCACATGGCCTTTTAGCGAGTATTCACAGTGATCTAGTGGACAAATTCCTGCCAAGAACCACTGGAATGTTATGATGCTATATCAATATCAATAAACAAAATATTTGTGTATTATAGAAATTAACTACAATATTTAAATATTCTAATTCAATGACTAAATGGTATTGGAAAAACTAAAAGTAAGATGTAAGGTTTCTTATATTACTGATAAATGAGAAAATAGATTGAATACATTTACAAAATTTGAATTATTAGAAATAATGTCATTAAATTATAACATATTTAATTTCAAATTTTATATTTATATAACAACACCCACCAATGAGCGATTACCAGATAAAATACTAAGAAATCAAAGGAAGTCTAGCTATTCTCATGTAATAGAATAATGCTCTCAAATAATAACTTAAAGAAGCTTGCGAGGAATTGCAAGAAAAATAATTGCTAAAAGAAGAATGGGCAGATGAAGTCTAAAGAGTCTCTGAGACAATTAACATATTGCAAAATGAAAATTCTCGTAATTATTCATTATATACTAGAGTTATAATAAGAAAATGAACAATTGCAAAGAAACTGTTCAGAATCTAAATACTTAATTGAGCAATAAGTTGAATAAATCACGATTTTGAAGGATTAGAATGACAAATTAATTGGTTAGTTGGATTAATGCAGATAATAAAATTTACAGAAGGAATTGTATATAAAATAGCAAAGAGATGATAGTCTTAAATAAATAGAGTAATTGCAATAATAATAATTCGAAGAAATAAAAAAATTGCAGGGCATTATAGATAATCAAAGTGGTTTAATATAATCTTATGAGAAATTAAATGAAATTGAGAAACAGGATACTCACAATTGTAAATAACAACACTAAATTTTGTTTGAAGATTAACTTATTGAATTCAAGAATAGAAATATCATTCTACAGAACAAAATAAATGAAGAGAAATAGAAATATGAATAATTATATGAATAACATAAAGATGAAGTCTAAAAACTGTAAAGTGTTATCAAGGAATAGAAGGAATTATTGAATCAATACGAGAGAATTATTGAGAGAGATAAGAAACAGGTGTAATAACAACAAAACTAGAACATCACACCTGCTCATAAGTAATACGAATTAGCATAATAGCAGTAGCCTTAGCATTTGAAATAGATGCATTAAATATAATAAGTCCCATAATAGCCCTTATATTCACAACCTAATCTGAATCAAAATATCTATCAATAAACTTTGACATCTCCTGTCCTTTATGAAAAATGCAATCAGCCATCTCCAACGTATATTCACACTTAACCTAATTATGCATAGCCTCTATCATAAAGGCCACCAAAGACCTTTTTCACTAATAATAAGATAAACCATCAATTACAATAGATTACAAGGGAAAAATAAAACTCAAGGGAATACTACCAGAAACGCAGTTTTCATTTTGATGATTAAGAGGATAGTAAAAGAGTAGAAAAAGAGTTCTAGGAAGAATTTTTGAATAAGTTTTAAAATGTAATTGGGAGAATGGAAGATAAGCTTTCCTAAATGCAAAGCGAACTCAACATTTCTGGCATTTCTGATAAACCAAAAAAATTAAGATGAGATAAAATTATATTATTATTTGTTATTATTACAAACATCATTAAAAAACTACAGAACTTTGGTTAAGAATATTATCAATTTCAAATTTAAGATGTTGTGTATCGAGTATTTAATTTAAATCATTTAAATAAAAAGTGCAGCCTTACACTACTTATTGTTAATTACATTCTATTTCGATTCAACTTAAATCTATTTATAAATCAATCAGAAATAACAATTAAATTATAGAATAGGCTTTCATAATATTAGATATTTGTAGATGTTTCTTTTAGAAAGTAATTCCCATTCAGATCATTATTTATACAGTTTCATTCTTTAGCTATCTAAATTATGGTACTTATTATTATTGTTTAATTCACTTACAAAATAATGCCAGACAAGAAAGTTATAAAGCAATTTGACAGATTCAGAACTATATTAATGGATATAAGTTGAGTAACGTAGAGCTTGCATAGATCATTTGAATCTCACTTGTGATAGAAGCTTAAAAAAATTGGGATGGTAGTAAATATTCAAAAAAGAATGTTAATTAATTATATTTGTGTGTATGCGTGTGCAACAATTATCATTATCTAAAAATTAAGTATGGGTTGAACACTTCAGGGACAACGAATAGACCTGCTCCAACATATGTTAACACTGTGTTGCGTGTAACTTTGATGAAAGAAGGAGAGACTAATAACATTTTTATTCTTAATACTTCTAGCTGTCAGAGCTGCACTGCTCAAAGCCCCTAAGCACAATACTACAAATCTTGTATTAATTGTTGCCTTATCCAAAATGTATTGCTTTTTAAGACCTATCATTCTTCTTTGAATTATTTACTTGTTATTTCATTAGGTAATTGCTCGAAGTATTTTTGGAATGCTTCATAGTTTTCACACACTTATTGTTTGGTTTCACACTATGGGATTAATATATATGCCATTTTACCAAAACATTTTGCTGTTCTTTATTTTCCATTTTAGGATATCCAATTGAATATAAAAATAATTATGTAGAAAGACTTTTACTAAAAATAATGACAAGATCTAAAAAATTAATAATAATTTAAGAGATTAAAAAACTATTTACCCTATCTTTATAAACTAATGATTGAATCAAGTGGAGTGTTTTATAATTTCTAAACGATGAGTTTAAACTTTTACCAAACAACAGTTTCGGTTATCATTCCATCATTAACACTTGTATATAAAATTACTGTAGAAAATCATTAAAATAAGTTGTGTAAATATCACAAATACTATGATAACAGCTCTTTTTTTAATGGCTTGGCAAGCAAATCATCCATACCAGCACTGATACATGCTGTCTTTGTCTTGGGATCACCATCTTATAATTGAAATTACTATGATATTTACCTCCACTAAGGCCAAGAATCTTGCATCGAGGCAATCCTTTTGATTTTTCGTGAATTCTAATTTATTTCGTAGACTAGTATTTAATTAAACAGTTACATCGTATCCGTCCATCACTGGCATATGTATATCCATGAGTACGTGAGCAAAATTAGGGGATTTTTGGTATGCTTCCAAGGCTTCCTTTCCATTAGCCACTACTATGCAATCTACTTTCAGAGCACCGTATATCATCTTCAATAAATTTTGAGCAAAGAGGTCATCATCAGCCACCAACACTCTCTTTCCTTCCATAATAATATATTTTTATTAATCATATATTTTTAATGTCTCAAGATCTAAATCTCAAATTTCGTTATCCACCTCTAAATGTATATTTGGTTTTTGAAAGACTAAAATTAATTTAGAACTGCCATACAAATTAAGAATAGTTATTATTACCCTTGTAATTTATCATACTCTAACAATACCAATTAGGTTGATGGCAATAATGTTTTAAATATAAATTCAACCCCAATCCATATCCTGCACATTAAAGATGATTATACAGAATTAATATATACTGACAAGAATTTCATAATATTTGTAATTAATAATAATTTAATTCATTTTGAATAGATCTATTGATCTATTTTTGAATAAATGAATTTGTATAAAATTATAGTTAGTCTATTTGACAAACTAGATAATATTCTCCCAAATAAAAAAGTATCTATTAACCTTCTAAATAAAAGGGGTGTATCTAATACAAAGTGCATCAGTTATATTATAAAAAGGATTCACTTATTCTATTTCTCATGATTGAAATTGTTCATTGTAAAAGTTAGTTGATTAAATGTAGTTTTTATGTCCATAATTAATTATTAAAAATGGAAAGAGCTGCAAATCTAATATTAACAGCAGGTTCCTTCCTTGTTGGTGGTGGAATACTGTTTAAGTCATTCTTTTATACAGTGGATGGAGGCTAAAGAGGATTAATATTTGATCGTTTCCAAGGAGTCAAGGAAACTGTCTATGGAGAAGGAATGCATTTCTTCATCCCTGTTATTTAAGTATAGATCTCAGAATATATGATAGTCTCCAATTGTTGCAGAGGTTAGATTATAACCCAAAACAGTGGCATCTCATACTGGTACAAAGGACTTGCAAACAGTGGATATTGCAATTAGAATGCTCCATAAACCTATTGAATCCTATTTGCCTGAGATTTATAAGTAAAGAGTCCGATTAATACATTAGAACAATTGGTTTGAATTATGAAGAAAAGATTCTACCATCAATTGCAAATGAAGTCTTAAAAGCAGTCGTCGCTTAATATGATGCAGATCAATTAATCAAAATGAGAGAGAAGATCTCATAGGAAATTAAGGAAGGTCTGATTGAAAGAGCCAAGGAATTTAAGATAGTTTTGGATGATGTGTCAATCACTCATTTAGGATTTATGAAAGAATATGCTTAAGCTATTGAAGCGAAGCAAGTGGCATAATAATTGGCTGAAAGACAGAAGTTCATTGTGTTGAGAGACGAGGAGGAAAAGAATGCAAAAGTCATATTGTCTGAAGGAGAATCAGAGGCAGCCAGATTGATTAATGATGCAGTCAAATAGTACGGAACAGGTAGAAATATTTCTTAGATCAATAGCTTAAATCGAGATTAAGAAATTGGAGACAGCTAAACATATTGCCGAACAATTAGCCAAGAGTCCAAACATCACATGGGTTCCAACTGGAAATGGAGTTTCTAATTTATTGAATTTGAAGACTTTTTGATGGATAATGATCATTATTATTTTGAATGGATATCTAAGTTAACACTATAATAATATATATATAAATAAGAATAATAACGATTATTTCAGTATCAGGGCTTTGTTTAATCACTTAATAAGCACTTATTGAAGTAGACCACTTTAAGTTTTCAATCTAGATTTAAAATAGTATTTATAATTAATTCCTATTAAATTTTATAATTCTAGCTGATTTAATAATTCAATACTTTAAGTTTGAGCAATGGATTCATCAATTCATTAATCTAAATTTATATTACCTTTTTCTATTAACACATTCTCTCTTGTTGAATTTTAATGGTTATTACCCTTATCTTTATAACTTTATGATATTATTTCTGCAATTACTATAAATAAGTGATACTAATTATTATCATAAAATCTTACTAAATCCTAGTTCTTTTAATCCAATAATTACACTTAGATAGTATTTATTCCCCCGTAAAGTCTTTTAGGAGCATTATAATTTATACATTTATTAATTTATAATTTGGAATATCAAAAATATCTAAAATAAACAGACAATATTCATTTAGTTTCTAGCAAATGAATACTGTAAAATAACTATTTGGACCTCAGGTAACTATAACTATTATCAAATATAATTCTGTAAAGTCCTGGATTGGATATAACTGTGACTCCAATGATGGGTTGCTTATGAGATTCTATTCTTTATAGTTTGATCAACGATTTAACTCCATTCCTCTCATTTACATAATCTATGATTCCCAAATCCTCAATTGTTTGTAGCTTAAAGAGTCCAAAGGATACATCATAATCGAGTGTTCTGAAACTCCAAAAGATGAGTGAATTCGGTTTATCCACCAAGAATGAATAGCAATAGATGGATGCTGCTTAAATTATGGCATAACAAGGGAAGGCTGCTTGAATATTCAAGTGTCTCAAAGATGATACACTCTGAGACTCATCCACGTAGCTTAGAGCTTTAACAGAGAAGTATCTATGAAAATGATGATTGTATATACTTGTTCTCTCTCAGGTATGCAAGATCTTCGTCATCAAGAAGAGACTACTTGAATTTCTCATCGTAATCTGATGAGTGAATAAGTTGATACAAGAATATAGTGATTTCCTTGTATTCTTGAGCATCCTTGTGTAGAAACAAAGAGAGATTACGCATCACCAACTGTATCGGTCCCATCAAAGCTATCCTCAAGTCTGGAATGTATTTGTATAAGACTTTGATCAGCAGGTAGGTTCTCTTTTATAGTCCAATTTCTTCGGGCAACACCAGAATCATATTCAAGAGTTGAGCGCAACCTTTATACATGTTGGATATCTGATGCAAGATCATTTGCTTCTCGATTTTAATGTAGTAAGTTCTTTATTGCATCTCTTAGATGGTGTATTGTACATCTAGGATGTACCTCTCGTATATGCCTAAAACTTGAGTCAAGAAGTTCACCTACTGTTTTTCTTCCATCTGCCTAATCATTAAAAGATATTCATAGATGAGTTCTTGCAGAGGACCCCCGAATAAATAATACTAATCTATGATGCTTTCACAGGAGGACAAGATTATCTGCAATTGTTTGATGAACAGACTGTTATTATCTTGGAATTATTTCAAGGCCAATTTCAATACACTCAAGTCTGACTATTTCTTGTCGACATATTTGACTTATAAACCAATTAGGAGATCATCGATGTGCAATTCTAAAGAAGTATGTCGCAATTATTATTGCAAGTTCAATAAGCTATTTGCTAGATCCACCATAGTTCTTTCGGCACCTCTTTGATGGAGAAGTCTGTTGGCTATGATTTTCCTTTGCATTATTGCATCCAGTATGATGATTGAACTCCTTACCTATTGAGGATTGGTGGAGGAGAGATGCTTCATCAATTTCCTCAATAATTGCAGATTCAGCAGATCTTAGAGTTGTGGCTCATCCTTAATATCCTGTCCCAGCTACTCTATTAAGTGTAGCATTCCCTTCACTTCGTTGTTTTCAAAGCACTCATTCAACTTCGCCTGCAATTCTACTTGATATTGTTGTAATAGTGGTGTGATTAATGGTGATTCAGACATTAATTAATATGAATTTAAATGAAAATGCTCTGCTCTAACTCAGCAGTAGAATTGCTGCACCCAGAAGAGCCACTGTGTTTAGTTACTCCAAAAAGGGTTTGAATATAAGACCTGACAGTCCCAAAACTAGAGAGGCATGTCTAGCCTTGGGTTATGATTCCTCGATCTTCAAACTCAAGTAACGTAGCATTTCTATGAAGAAAATTGGAAGAGTTTGGTGGGCCAGATGTCACTGAGCAAGTTCAAAAAATGAGATATGATCATTATGTAAAAAAAATGGAAAGTAAATTCTCCATCTTAATCAACAGTTACATTCAAGGAGATCTCACTAAAGAGGAAGCAAATCACCAAGAAGAACAAAGGGTTACAAAATATTTAATTAGAAAAATCATTCCATCGAGATGAGGGGTATCTTCAAATGATACATATACATTTTTAGTTTAGTCAATGATATGATCGAAACTTACAATAAAAAGATGGTTAACCTTAGGATAAATGAAGAGGAGAATGCTGATTCCTATGAATCCTTTGATGAAGAAGATCCAGTTCTGGTTTTAGAGGAACAATTGGAAAAAGAAATCAGAAAATACCAAAGAGCTCTTGGAGTTAAAGCCAAGGAAGTCCATCATCAATTGGAGAACGAAAAGAAGAGACATCTATTATAATAAGAGATGGAAGTTAGAGAAAAAAAGATTGCTGAATTAAAAGAAAAAATTAGTAAAGAAAAATTATTGAAGAAAAAAAAGAAATTAGATGCTGCCTAAAAGAAATTTAATGATATAAAGAACAAAGAAAAACAGTTTAATCTGAAATAAATTGATGAAAGAAAGAGATAATTAGAAAGATTTGAAGAATTAGGAAGAAAATTATAACTTGATGATCAAATCAAGAAAAAGGAAATTGAAGAACACGATAAAGCATTAAGATAAAAATTTGAAACTGTAAAAGCAAACAAAAGAAAATTTGATTAATTTATGGAAGAAAAAATGACACAAACTCTAACTAATCTGCAAGTTAAATGTAATTCTATTTCATTTTATTTAGAAAATGAATGCAATTCCAATAAAGAGAAATTTACGTGGGAAAGCAAATTAGAGAAATTAACCATGAGGAGTTCTCATTATGATGAGAAATTGAGAAAGATTAAAATATAAACTGAACAAAAGGAAGCAGATACTATACAAAAGGTCGTTGAAAAATTGTTTAATAAAGATAAAGAACTATAAAGTATACTCTATTATTTACATAATTTAGCACTCGAAAAATAAAAGTAAATGAGTGAATAAGCCAAAGTTAAAGAAGAACTTACTAAACGCAAAAAGGCCTAGGATTCATTGAATAGAATTTAATCTTTATAACTGTAAAGAGTTACAAATCTAGAGAAAAAGTTCTTAGATTAAGATCAATTGAGCAATAGAAGGAAGGATGAATATGATTATTAAAAGAATTTAAGAAAAGAAAAATTGAAAATTAAATAACAAGATTTAATTGAAAACTATTAGAGATAAGAAAGGCTTAAAGATTTAAGATTTAAATAAGTTATAAAAGACAGTCAATAATTGAATGAGCAAAAGTCTTTAGAAAAACTCTCCATGGAGTTGGTTAGAAAGGCTTAATAGGAATTGCAACGAAAACTCAAATAAGAGAATGAAAATCTAGATCGTAGTTTAGTTTCTGTCAACCAGGCAGATAACAAATCTATGGGGTATTATTTCTAACTATCATAATAGATATCTTGTTCAACAATTAGAAAAAAGCTTGGTGCAATATTCTTAATTGATTTGACCAATTTTTATTATTAAATGAAGATTCATTCTATTTCTCATTGTGTTATATAACTTATAAATAAGTTCATATCATTTTATCAAATCTATTTTGCTAATTTAATCAAATCCTTTCTGGGATTCACCCAATTCAATTGTTAAAAATATAGAAATTTATTAAAATCATTGATGCAATCATTGTTTTAATAAATTCAATATATAATTGAATAATGGCATTTTTAAAGAAATTTTTTGGATAAAAAACTGATTCTCAAAGTTCTCTATATAAGACTAACTTAAATGAAATTTATAATAAATCGCCATTTCAAAAAAAATAAATTACCTCAACTATTCAAGATTAAAAAAAATTAGAGCAATTTGAACTTGTACTTGAATAGCAAATAATAGATTTGGAAGCACTAAAAAAACTCACTTGGAGAGGAATACCTAATGGTATTGATGTAGTTATATATAACTAGAATATAGAGGAAAAGTATGGAAACTGATAGTAAAATACATTCCTCCCAATCACATGAGTCAGACAACTATTTTGTAAAAGAAAAGATAAGATTATTAACAATACATTAAGAATTACTATCAACATATGAACGAGCAAGAAAGGGATGAAAACGAGAGGAAAATCATAAAGATCATATAAAATGATGTATTGAGAACTCAGCCCGATTATAAACTTTTCAGAGATCCAAGGATATAGGAGATGTTTAAGAGGCTTTTGTTTATATGGAATATGCGACATCCAATGAGTGGTTATGTTTAGGGCATCAATGATGTGGCATCTCCTTTAGTTGTAGTATTCTTGAATGAATATGTTCCAATAGATTTCAGTTCTTTTGATGTTCCTTCTAATTTTGACAAATTACCAGAAGACATCTTGATTGATATTGAAGCTGATATCTATTGGTGTCTCTGCAAGATAATTGAAAATATTTAGGATTATTTCACTGCAAATTAACCAGGTGTTTAGGAAGCGTATGTAAAAATCAGGGAATTGATCAAAATAGTAAAGAATCATGAATAATTTTAAGCTCGATTTTCCCTTATATCAATATTTTGAGGATCAGTAAATAGATTTGAATCACTTCGCCTTTAGATGGGTGTTATGCCTATTAATAAGAGAGTTCCCTTTATCTTTAACCATCAGATTATTGGATACATATTTGGCTGAAGGGGATGAGATGGCCAATTTGCATGTGTACACTGTAACAAACTTAATACTGAAATGCGCACCTGAAGTAAATTTAAAAAGTAAAAGTAGATCAAATCAAAGAATATGAGCGAAGCAGTCATATTCTTATAGAATTTGCCCACTAAAGAATGGACAGAAGTGCAGCTTGAAATGCTCTTGTAAGAAGCATTTGTTTTTCAAGATCATTTCGAAAAAACAAAGGGTCATTTAAAATTAAATTAAGGCAATACAAATAGAAGTAGCATTCTCTGATTACTATAAGATATAAAGAGAATATATTTATTATTATATCATCCTTTCTTTTTGGAATGACTCACATCTCTTAATTTCCAATATGGTTGATTTTCATCTCTAATAATATTTCTTTTTGATTAAATCTATTTGTATTAGATGAGCCCAGGTTCCTCATTTTTCTTGATTTGTTCATCAAACTTTAGAGTCTTACTTAATCCATCACTTCCTGGAGAATAGCGAATTTCACTTGAGTTCAATCCAATCGATTCAAAGATTCGATCCTACTAAGTATCTAAAATAGTCATAATTTTTCTACACTCTAGTTTACTTTAATGATCTTGGTTCCCTTTCTTCGATTAGAAGTAGGGCTTTTTCGTCTGAACTGTTTTTTAAACAGGCATAAATGTTTCCTCTTAACAAGATAGCTTACGTTAATAAATTTGCTAATCTGCATAATTTTCAGTATTCTAATAGTTATTCTCATTGAGATATACAAAATTATCATCTTTATTTGATTACATAAACTAAGCTGTGCCTGGAGTTTCAATTGATTTGAGAATGAGTTTTTCATCATCAATATAGCTAGAGGCTTAAAAAGTAATTCTATTTGATGGTTAATCAAAATCCTGATTAAAGATCTGTAAATGATTTGGAACCTTCTATCTACGTTTTTTTCGTAATTCATTCTCTTTGAATAATCCTTTTTTATTTTCACTCGCACAAGTTCTTTTTCTATTTATGAGAATGTTTTATAAAGGTGAAGCATCTTGACTTATTCTTTTTGGAGAGATATCCAAATTCTGAAATGTCTTTAGTTTTTTGGATTAGATTTCGTAATCCTTAATATCTGGTTCATTATAAGTATGAGTGTGACATTTTATAAAGTTGGATTAGAGGTATAATATATCTGGAATTGAATTCTGTTTCTTTCTTTCCTATAACTAATTTTGAGCTATAAGGTTTTGTTTCTAAAGTATATGTTCTGATGATTTTTTTCTATAATTTGATGTTATCTGAATTTTTTAAGAGGAGTCCTGATGAATTAATTATTAGAAAGGCAAGTTACAATTGGCATGGGTACTTCTTATAAGTATCTGTTAATTTAGTTTAAGCATAATTTTTTATTAAAAGTTTAATCAAAGTATTTCAATGAACTGTTGATTCAGCTCCTTAAATGATTTTCATCTATTTAGTTTGCTAATGATATCCTTGAAGTTAATACCATAAATTCAGAGAGAAACAAGAGCATATTAGGAGACTAAATTTCTTAATGAAAAGTTGCCTTTATGTGGAAGCCATCTAAATTATTCATTACCATCTCAATCTCCATTTATTACATATGAATAAGTTCAATATTATGCTCTCTTAAAAAGATATAACTTTGTTTAATAAGTTCATATTCAATTAAATTATTAAATTTAGTTATAGGATTGAATGCAAGGTTGTTGCCGATGAGAAGCTATTTAACCTAGAGATACACACTTTATGATATTGATAAAATACAAATCATTTCTGCAAAGTGTTGAAAAAATGGTGTATCTTCACTTTTGGCAATATGGATTCAAGAAAACAATAAAATACTCATTAGTATTTTCGATATGATTTGGTTACTATAAACCTTTCTATTTTTCATCTTTCTTATTTTTAATTTCAAATATAATTTTAGAAAATAATTATATTTCACTTATATATTTTTACCTCTCACACGCACTTGGGAAGCGATTAAATTATAAAAATAGTATAATTATTTATTGATCGTTATAATTTAGTTTAGCCTTGACATTTTGCTATAGTGTTTAGTGTTAAAATTTGAAATGTTCTATATTTATATTTTAATATATATATATGTAAACTTAAGTCATAGCATCCCTATAAATTTATTGTTTAGATTTCTACTGCTTCGATCCTTAATCAACAGAGATGGACTTGGAGCCTACCTCAGATCAATTATGACCTCCCCTTTTATTTATTCACTTTATTATCTATCTACTCTACTAAGTTATTTCTCTCCTAAAATATTATCGACGCAGGTGCTCCCTAACCTCTCCATGCAATCGATGTCTCCCTTAATCAAATTTAAGGAGAAGGGCTCCATTTACAAAGTTTTTGGAGTGAATTCTTATTTAATACTTAGTTGAGGAATTGCGATGATTTCAGTTTCTTAAAGACGAAGATTTTAGCAACAACCCATTAATTAATTTATTAATTTGTTCAATAAGATAGAGATGATTATACTTATTTATAAACTATAATTATTTATATTAATATGAAGTCAGTATAAGTTAAAAATATCTTACTTTGGTTGGTTCTCTTAACTAAAGAAAGATATATGATTGCCAACCAATATCTGAGCATAAATCATATTATTAATAACAATTATAGAATATCTTTCACGATTCAGTTGAAATTCGATTTTGTTACATTTCCTTGTCTTTTCAATTGAGAATTGTCCATTAAGGAGTTATTAGATAAAATATCGTAAATTTTATATTTGGAATATAGGAAAATAGTATTCAATGTTTTAATTCTAAATTAATTTAACTCCTGGTCAGGTTAATTAAAATGAAAACATTAAATATTTTTTTAAATCTTTATGAGTAATAATTTGTTCAACGCTCTCACCTTCTCCGATAATGAAGAGGCTCCAGAATAACCACAAAAAAAGAATAAAAAACACGCCAATAACGAGTAGGTCATCCCTGCCGAATAAGTAGCAAAAGAAAATACTCAACATCACAATCCCGCTCCTAAGACCAAGGGAGTCCCTGCTGAGCCACATCCAAAGGACAGACAATCTGGCACAGGAAGAGGCAAAGAATTAAGAAAAGAAGGTGGAGGCAGAAATAATTGGGGCAATTACAAAGATGACCTTTAGGAGGAAAAATATGTGGCAAAAGAAAAAAAGCCAAGTGATGCCCATTAAGAAGTCAAAACTGAGTAGACAACTCAACCAGTTTAACCACCAGCCCCAGAAAAAACACTTGCTGATTATTACTAATAAAGAGGCGCTGTATCAATTTAAATATTATATTCAGAATGTTGAGGAAGTATTAAAATAAACCGAAGTCAAACAATAAGCCCCAAAGAAACTTGATGAAGAGGCTTTGAAAAAGGAAAAACTCTTTGTTATGAAAACTAGAGAAGACGAGAAGAGAGAACAAGAATAAAAATAAAAAAAACAAAAATAATAATAATAATCAACATACAAATCTGAATTGAATACTTAAGCTGCTGAATATTTAGGATTTACTAATTAAACCCAAGAAAAGAATGAAAGAAGAGGTGAAAGAAGACAATATGAATAACCTTAATAATATTAATAAAAATAATAATAATAATAAGGTGAAGAACAAGGAGCAAAAGGTGAAACATAAGACAAACAATAAGAATAAGGACAATAAAGAGAAGAAAGATAAGAAAGAGGAGAAAAACAATATAGAGGAGAAAGATAAGATAGAGGAGAGAAATAATATAGAGGAGATAGATAATACAAAGGAGATAGACAATACAAAGGAGATAGATAATACAAAGGGGATAGATAAGAAAGAGGAGACAGAGAAGAAAGAGGCGATGGATAAAATAGAGGAGATGGATAAAATAGAGGCGATAGATAAGATAGAGGCGATAGATAAGATAGAGGGGACAGATAATACAAAGGAGATAGAGAATATAAAGGAGACAGATAATATAAAGGAGACAGATAAAATAGAGACAATAACACCAGAGATTAAGAAAGAGGTGAAAAGTCAAGAAGAGGTGGTGATAGATAAGAAAAGAAACCAATATAAAGATAACAAGTAAATTTTATTTTAGATTATGTAGGAATAAGGATTTCAATTAGATGATAAAGATTTCCCAGCTCTATGAATGTGATAAGTATAATACACATATAGTACATTTATAAATCTTAATTAAAATAAAATGAACCAAAATCTCGAAAATGCCATCGACATAGAGAATGATGAACTCAATTTTGAAAACTGTATATGTATTCTTAACACATAGACAACAATGATGATTAAGACGACTAATTAGTTTCATAATTACAAGAGATTCTTATATCTGAGGATTTTGAAAAATTATCTTAAGACTTCTTACGAGAGAAATGCTTAGTTTTCGATGAGACAGATCAAAAGGAATACCGAGAAATATTTAAATTATATTAAAGTGCTATTTAGTTATATTTGAACGAAGTAATTTTAATGCTTGATTGAATTTAGAAACTTAAGGTTGAATTCACTCTTGAGAAATTGTAATCCCTTCCTTTAGATGAGGCAATAAATGAAACTTTAGCGTCATTATTTGATTATGAGTTATTTAAAGATATCATGGTAGAAACAAGAATAAGAGTTGAAGAAGAGGAAAGGACAATTAAAAAAAGCACTAACAAAGCCACCAAAGGATATAAATAAGCACCTTAACAAAACATATTCAGCTCAGGATAAGCAATATAATTTGAAAAGAAACCATTAAGAAATGTAACAACCACTTAATATCCCCTAGTAACCTCCTTAAGATTTAAGACCAGACTTATTCTTTAATGTAGTGCCTTTGAGTACTCCCAAAGTGAATAGAAAATAAGCTTGAGTATATAAAAAAGATTGTTTATATTTTAATCATGCCTATTTAACTAAGACTCTATGGGATTATGATTGCCATTTGTTTTTGATAAGTCTTTTTTGTGGGGCTGTTCCTGGTCTTAATAAAGGTTTTATTTATTGTCTATCAGATTTTATGCAAAATAGATTAATCTTTTTATCATCATTTGCTTAATTCAAAGGTAGTTTCTTATTCATCCAATTGTCAGTTGTTTGTCTTCTCAGCTTGGTTGGAAGTTACGTATTCTAGTTTTGAATTTAATTTGAAGGTTCAGGTTAAAATTTTGATAGATTTTTGAATTAGCTTAAAGATAGCAAAAAGGGTTTACATTTAGAAATAAGGAGGGATGTATTGGGATATGATAATTTTATTCCATTGTACTTTTTTAGAGCCAACATCTTTTTTTTGTCTTGGTTCATATTCCTAAGGTTTTTAACTATTAAGATAGGTGTTTCTTGCTACAACCTCATCTTGATTTTGAGTAGCGTCCCAATTGTTACTCAGTTTGTTGATTTGCAGCCATTTTTCAAAATTCACAAGTTGCTGCATCACATTTTATTTGATATCATTATTATTTTTCAGGTTTTACACATACTGTAGGGTTTTTTGCAAGGTCCATTTAAATCTAGATCCTGTAAATAAAATTATGATACTTCCTCATCAAAAATACAGCAATCACAAAAACAGATCGATTAAGAGCTTTAATTGAGTGAACTAAAACAGCTTCTCCTGCTTCTAGGTTATCATTAATAAATGAAAAACAACGAGAATGGTCAATTGCAAACTGATTATCACTTTCAATCCAACCATAAGTTAAGTATTCTATGCCAATTGATTCCCAATGATTTGGTATTTACTTTCCAGCGCAATTAATAACTTTTGTAATTTTATTCGTTATCAAGAATTCAAGATCCTTAAGTTATAACAATCTGTTACATGTGCTGCACTCTAATCTCCAATAAATAAACCGTCAATGATACGAGTTGGGGATTGCATTAATTTTTTAATTATATTAAAAATAATTGGTTGATAATTTTCAATGAAATTACTAGAGTTACTGAATCAAATTTTTCTCGTCAATATGATACATATTATTCTCGATTGCCATTGAGTTGAGAATGGTAGATGAGATGTTAGTTCTAAACATACATAATGTTTAATAATCTTAAAAATTAAATTTATATGAAAAATAATAATTATATAGTTAAAGACATCTATTAGGAGAAAAATAAAGGGAGAATCTATGATTTCCATAAAAAGAAATTAGAGGAAATAAACTAATAGGTATGTGTTTAATAATTATTGTAGTATCCAAAATTGGAAGATCAGAAAATAATGAAGAAATTGATGGAGAAGCACAATATGATTAAAACAGTTTCTAAATTTTACAATTAAGAAGCTTTTCTTGAACAACAGAGAGTGAATTAGCATCTAATTCTGAAAATTATGTAGCCTCAAACTAGCAAAACCAGATCTCAACATAATCAATCAAGAAAAGAATATGCTAAAATCAATTTCGATACTAAGCGAATTAGTGAAGAAAATCGTAGTCTAGCAAATAGAATTACAAATTTACCTCCTGTTATTGATGCTAAAAAACATGACAAGGAATATCGAAAGCATTAGAGTGATGTTGTATTAATGTAGAAGTATCACACTACAAAATTTATTGAACAATAAGATCAAAAAACATTTCATATGCTCAATAAATTGACGAATAACAAATTCAACAAGAGCAAATTTGGCAATTTCAAATTCCTATCAACCATAAATAAACAAACGAAGTTTATGATGATCATAATATAAGAGATGGAATTGTTCGGAGTAAAGCAATTCTCGTTTATGAGTAAAAACACTCCAACTTATTAATGTTCTATATTTTCAGATTAAAAATGTTTATGCAAAAGCAAACCATTAGAATATAATGAGTTTCTGGAAAACATAATTGGATTCAACTGCTAAGATTTTACATCAATCTATATGGTCATAGAAAAGATCAAGTAAAATGAAGAAGTAATTATGTGATTTCATCTCATAGTTCTAAGTAGGAGAGGTAATATATTGTGAGAGTTACTCACACGTACATACTCATCCTTTAAAGGATAATATAATTGCTAGGATTTCGGATGAAATTGATGGCGAAATAAGAAAGAATATTTCAGATGAGCAAGTAGTCATAGGGAGATTAAAATACAAAATACTATCATTGTGTCAATAAAGCCATGAGAACAAGTTACAAGTG
This sequence comes from Paramecium octaurelia, assembly GCA_905182995.1. Lineage (NCBI taxonomy): Eukaryota > Ciliophora > Oligohymenophorea > Peniculida > Parameciidae > Paramecium > Paramecium octaurelia. The sequence continues at coordinate 229,189 of CAJJDP010000132.1, forward strand.
CCTCCATCGTCTTATGCCATCTAAATTAAACACTCAACTCCCTAACCTTCAATCAAAGAACCTGAAGAAATTCCATCATAATAATTAATATGATTAGTAATTTAATTTACGTGTTAAAATGGAATAATGGGTACAGGAGACATAAAAATTGTACTTTTCTGGCTATCCATATATTGAGTATGGTGTAGGTGGCTATATCATACTCATTTCTGTGCTTCTCGCTCTCAAATGCCTTTTTAGTTGCGATACCAAACATCCTGCAAAATTCAATGTATGATTAGAATTTCATCTAGGTTGTGAAATTTAAAATCCCAAATAACAATACTAATACAAACTCATCCAATCAATAAGAACTAATAAACAACTAAACAAGAGCGGTTTAATAGTTAAATGAAAAATTAATAACGATGCAGCAAGGATTTGATAAATTAGCTAAGGAGCATATTTAGTTGCGTTCAAGTATCAAATGAATTTAAATCATATAGCTCTATCAGATTTATAATCACAAGTTTTTGACATTTTGACTAAAAAAACTAATCCCAGCTCTACATAATTATCAGCGAAATCCATTAAATCTCAAATTATTGTACCATAGCAATAAGTAGAGAATTAAGAAACAAAATAAAAATCTGATGTCTTAGAAGGATCAGATCAATTCAAAACAGAAAAATAATTATTACAAGAGGAATAGTTTTAAAAAACATAAATATAGTAGTAATAGGAAGCTAAAGAGGAATAATAATAAAAATTGTAATAACAATAGCAATAGCAATAATTATTATAATAATAATAATAATAATAATAATAACAACAACAACAACAACAACAACAATAATAACAACAACAATAATAATAATAATAACAACAATAATAATAATAACAACAATAATAATAATAATAATAATAATAATAATAATAATAATAATAATCATAGAATGAAGAAAATTTATAAAACATCTCTTAAAGATAATTTAAAGAATAGGAGGACAATACTTAAAATGCGATAATCGCTTAACCATAAGAACCTATGAATCAATCCTAAACAAATCCATTTGCTACAGAATAACCTCCGATTATAAAAAAACCATAAAACCCCCCTACTCCAAGAAGAATACCTCCTTAATTGAGACCAAAGTGAAAAATTTCATATAGTAATCATAATAATTTATTGAATTCCAATGTTCCTTATAATTCTTATAGTTACCGACTATAAGATAAATATTTTTAATTTTAGTATTATTTAGCAAATGCAACTTCTGGTGGTTATGGTTGACTTAGCGGAAATCGTTTTTTTTATCTTGATCTTTTAATTATCTTATCAATGGCACTTGTCTTGAATTCAATGTGGGTTTCTGATCTTTCTGGAAGGGTAAGAAAATTAATATTGGATTACTATTGAGACATTCTAGTTTTTTCCTTTCGACTACTTGGTAATGCCTTTGCCCTGAATTAATATTGAATTCTATCAGTTTATGATTGCTAGATAGATTCTGATTTTTAGAGTCTTGTTGATTCCATAGATTTGAGTAGATATTTTCTTTGGCTTAGTGATCCAACTCTGCCTTCATCATCTGTAACTCCTATCTGTTTAACTGAAAATGTCAATTTATCATAATTCTCCTTGCTTAATTGAAGATTGGCAATCAGTTCTTATTGCTTTTTTAAGTAACCTTGTCTTCTCTGTATGTAATGCATATACTCAAAAGGACTAAAGCACTTGATGACCTTAACATTGTGACTAAGATATGAGTTCTTTAATACTCTTGGGTATTGTAGAGTACTTTTGGTTGGACTTTGGATATAATTATAGGGGACTTAAATTGTTGAGACATTTATAATTAATTATCAATATTAATCATATACTAAGGAATATTAAATATGAAACACTTTAATTCTGAGAAATTTGTATAAAAATGTATTACTGCAAAATTTAGGTGAAATCATAGATAAATATTCTTTAATAAATTCTCTGTTGAAATGCAAATATACTCTGAGATTGAAGATGTTTAATATTATTCTTTTTTTGTTTTTAAAGGATGTCTAATTTTGATCTATTTTATGTATCTATTCTTGTTTCTTTTGTTTAATGATATATTCATATTATTCTATTTAATTTGTAAATTGTAAATTCAATTTCCACCAATTTTATTTCAAATTTTGAACAAAAAAAATTAAAAATATATAGAATCAGGTTAATTCTCAACAAATAAGATTCCACTTTCTATTTGAAAAAAATAACTGATGATTTAGTCAACTTTTTCTCAAATTTTTATTTGAATTCAATAGTTTGTCTAAGAACATCTCTTATGAAACGTTAGATTTTTAGATAATAATAATATAAATATTTATTATAAATGAGTAAGGGGATTGGAGCACACCTTGACAAGGCTGTTAAATAGAAAATCTATCAATAGAGAGCTAACAAATACAATTCTGAATTTGATAAATTGGAGGTATTGTTTCTTGATTTCTATAATTTCCTTTAAATAGGAATAAGGACATGATCCAGATAAGATCCCTGCAATCCTGGCTGAGGAGGAATACCAAAAACGACATGCCAATGATCCACAAGAACCCCTACCTTTTGAACGCAGTGATAAAGTGTTGCCAATAACCGGGTCAACTCATCTGGGATTTGATAAAGCTCATACAAATCCGTCTGCAGCTAAATAGATGATGTAGATTTAGGAATAGAAAATGCAAAAAATAAAAACAATAAAGTAGTCAGGAGGAAAATTGCCTGTCGATGGTAAACAGTTATATCTATTAGTTAAGAGGTTCATAGGGCATAAAAGGAACACGAGAGAAACATGAAGGCACGTATCCAATATGATCATATTAATGATTTACATCAAATGTAACAATCGGATCCAAATGCCAAGAAGTCCTCTTATTAATAACACCATGGTAAATAAGTGGTTTGATTTAGTGTTTACAAAATACATGTAAGATGAATGCGATCATCAGAACTTCGATTACCATTAGATGAAGAATGACTTAAAACAATACCATGAGGCTTTTGTTATATGCCAAAAAACACTAAGAAAATGAATTATTCATCATATTAATTATTTTTATAATGGTTTTTCAATGTTTTTATTTTTTTTAATATCTCTTTATTCCTATGTCCAATAACAATAAAGTATAGTAGACTAAGAAGAAATTGTAGGAGGCTTTTTTAAGATAGTTTGCCTAACTTATAAGTTTGTTTTTCATACATTTTTAGATGGATCCACTTCAAATAATTTGATTGCTCTATAATTCCAAAAATATAATGACAGTAATCCTGAGATACAACTGATAAATTTTAATTCTGGCTAAGAATGCTGGGTTGCAGTTCCAAACCAACTCAACCCATTTATTGCTAAACAGATTTTCATGTGTCTGCTAGCAACGGCACTGTCATTTACCATTTTAAATCCTGCTCTCAAATAATCCTTCTGATATTTCCAATAAATTCCATAGAAATGATTGATTTGCCATGAAAACATGAATCCAAAATTACCCCACATTCCCAAATTATACAAACTATCATTATTTACACAGGCAGCACCTAACACTACTGGAAGTGCCCCAATCACTGCTCCAATTAAAGTATTGACAGGAGATCTTGTTTTCAAGGTTGTATAGATTCCCAAGTAAGAAAAGAAAATCAAATTGTTAATTAACACAGCATTGGTTGGCAAACACTAAATCACTAATAAATATACATTATACATCAGGAGATTAGAGGCTGCATAGAATGCAAATCCTATCAATCCTCCTTACAAACGCGTAAGTCGTTGGATTGGAATTGGACGATTACAAGTGCGTGTCATTACTTTATCCTACTTCCATTCAATTACTTAATTAAAAGCTTAGCTTGCCATAGCCTGTTCATAATAATACAGCTAAATACCATAAAGAGTGATCCCGAAAACAATGAAAATGACTTCAACGAGACTAAATTGTCATCTCCCAAATACATGAATGATACAAAAGGAATCACCGCATTCCCACTAGCTAGACTAAATTTACACAAATTTTTCAAATCTGTGATTGTTATTTTCATTAATATATAAAATATGTGCACAAAGTGAATACTATCCCCTAAACAAAATAAAAAATATTAATATTCCCATCATTCATAACATTTAAACAAACTCCTATCCGCTATTTCAATGCTCTATAATATAACAATATTCATTTACAAAATTTTAACTACCATAATGGATTGATAGACTGTATCAAAAAGTATGATTATTTATTCTTCATTCTATCTTTCTACTTTAAGTAAGTCAAGCTTAGATGAACTATAAAAGAAGCCCATTATAAAAGAAAAATACACAATTCTAAACTAACTGAATTGATAGAATTAGATTTAAGAAAATCTTAAGAAGTTAAAACACAATTGAAAAAAATATTATAGTTATTCATATTATCAATTAGAATGTTAACAACATTCCAAAAGAAATATTTTACTGCTTTGAAATCTTAGGAATTCTTAGAATTTGATACTTAGAATTATCTCACAGATTTTATATCCTCTATTAATTATGGCCATCATTTATTTTTGCTTAAATTTAGATATATACTTGAACTCACTGTTTCAATAATTGTCTTGCCAAAAATTATTCAAATGCTAAATTAACATCATTAGGTTTAAAAGATAAATTATTTATTATTCTCACTTAATTTAAAGTAAATATATATATAAGTAATTTCTACAACTTGAATTCACAACAAGTTTCAAATATTTAGAAGTTCGTTGTGAAAATGAATATCTTAAGATTTTAAGTAATTCAAAATTAAACAATCCTAAATCTATTGTTATAATATAATCAAAGAATTTCTTCATTTTAGAATTTAATCTAAACTTCATCTTCTCAATTAAACTTTCAAAAGTAATTAAATCCATCTTTCATAATATTGTATAATTTCTAATAATGTATAAAAGTGTAGGGTTTATTTTTATAAAATTAGATAATGAAAAAGTATTATAATCCTTTAAAACATATACTTTAATTGAGAAAATAAACAATTCTAATAACCAATCAAGTTTATTGTTTTGATATTTAATATTAAAGCAATAAAATTGAAAACTTAATTATTTAAAAAGATAAGGATTGCTATTTTTAAGAATTTAAGTAAATGAAATGATACATCTGATTTCAATTACTTTATTCATAATTTTATATTATGATTATTTTATTTAAGTTATTTCTTAATTTTATATTTAATCAATATTTATTTAAACTTCTAAATAATGTTAAATTAAGAATTCTATGACAATGCATTGAAAACATTGTAATAGTTGTCACCTGAAATATAAGAATATTAGTTTCCTCACTTAAGGTTGTTTACTGACGGAGATGAGTTTTATTGTATATATAATAATTATGCAAGAAAAATTATGGCAAATGATTGATGAATCAAAGACATACTGTTGGATCTTGACTTATGCAATGGACAAGAGTTTGGCAGCCAACATAACTCTCTATAAATTAATTAACGCATAGTAAAGAGGAGTTAACGTAGTTTTATTTGTGGATGATCTTTAAGGACATTACAATAACAAATTAACTAAATTATTGCAATCTTATGGAGGTGTATTTCTGAATTTGAACCCTTTGAGTGCTTTTAAGATTTATGGGTAAGAGTTCTTCCGTAGACACCATGAGAAAATGGCAGTGGCTGACCATAAGGCAATATTTGGTACTTCAAATATTGAATCTCATTATGGCGGTGTGAAATGGGGCAAGTAGACATTTCACGATATCAACACCTATACAGAAGGCAGACATTTATCGTACAATCTTTAAAAGCATTTTATGTATTTGGCCAGCTTATATAAAATTTAATTGAATCCACACAAACCCACACCTAATGAGGAGTTACTTTATACATTTAATGCATTCCCTCCTTACTATGAATTCTTTAAGACTCATCCCCCTTTTAATAGACAAATACAAACTCAAATTATTGAATCTATTAAAAATGCAAAAGACAACATTAAAATTGTTTAAGCTTATTATTACTCTGTTAGAATCTTTGAAAAACATCTACGAGAAGCGATGGACAGAGGAGTAAAGGTGGAGATAATAACAGCAGACAAACGAGATTAGCCTGTGTACAGATATGCATTCAATAGGATATTATTTTAAGGTGTCATTCACAGAAATCTCAAAGTTTATGAATTCCCTGAATAGTTATTGCATATGAAAGGATATGTTTTTGATAACAAGCAGCTATTTTATGGTTCATTTAATAATGACAGATGGAGTTGGAAATTAAATCATGAGTTTAACATTCTAACGGAGGATGAGAATGAAATCAAAATGTTTATGGATATCTACAATGATACTAAACTAAGGACTAGGCAAATTGATTACAAGAAAACAGGCACTCCTTTAAGATGGATAAAGATAAAATTCTGGGAGTGGTTCATATATTAGAGTGAAATATTCATGAGTAAAAATTAAGGATATCATCCTCATAAGTATAAATATAATTACTTACTAAACACATGGGATGATGGAATTGGTAATTATTTTTGAGCTATATTATTTATTTTTATATTATTATCAAAATTTAAATGTATACATCAATATTTATAAAATTAATAAGAGTATTTCATTTAAATAAAAATAAACCGAATTAATTAAACAAATAAAAATAAATAAAAAATATATATGAAGTTAAGCAATACTCCTTAAGCTAAAACATCAAGACTCGATGATTCGACATCGACAGACATTCATAATATGTGTTATAGTAGAGTTAACATACTTACTAATGAAGTGGAAAAACTTACTGATGTTCTTGGAACAGCCTCATAAGAAATGGATGTCCTCAAGGAACATAATAGAGACTTATAGAACTAATTACAAGAAATGGAGCAATCTAACTAAATTGTAAGCCCATTGAATATATTTAGTTAAATTAAGAATATGATAATTTATGTGATAGATTAAAATAGAAGAGCATTGAGTCAGAAGAATATGCATTCTAGGTTCAAAAATTAACTCTTCAGAAATAAGTATTTCTTATAATGATTTCGTAGGAACTTAGTCAAAATCTCAATAAAGTCTTAAATGAGTTAGAGCAAACTAATTAAATTATTGAAATCAAAGATCAAGAAATATAAGCAGGCAAACAATAGTTTATTAACAAAACAGAAGAATTATAGAAGAGCTTACAATAAACCTATCATTTGGACCAAGCCTTAAGAGTTGTTAAGGAAGAAAAATTAAAATATATTTATGAGTATTAATAACTCCAGAAGGTTGTTAAGGACCAATCAGATTAAATAAATGAATTATTAGAAATTAAAAATGCCTATGAATTATTGAAAATAGACTTAGATGTACTTAGAGTCAATTACTCGAATTTGTTGGATTAGAAACTTCAAGAAAAAAAAGAGTTAGAAGCATAGATTGACGTATTACGTGACATGCATTGCTATACAATAGAAGATGCTGAGATGAAATTTGCTGTAAAAATTATAAATTATAATTTAGAATTAAATTAAATAAGAAGTTGAAAATTATAAATAATTATATGATGAATAATATAAGGCTGAAAGAATGAATTACGAATCAATCACCGATTAACTGAAAAATTAAGTGAATACCTTGTAATTGCAATTATAAAATGCAGAATTATTGATAGCTACTCATAAATAAAATCTAATGAACCAAACTTAATTAACTATGTTTGAAAAGAATAACCAAGTCAGCGAATTGAGAGCCTAGAATTTCGTATTATAAGAATCTTTACGAAACATGAACAGAGAACTTAATGAGTTGAAATTGTAGATGGAGAATGGAAATATCATAAGATTTGATGATGATGTTAGGAAATAAATAGAGTATAAGTTAGATTTATGTCAACAAATGCAAAAAGAGAGGGAGGAGTTGAAAAAGGAAAATGAACAATTGAAAAGAGAGAATCATCTATTAAAAGAAAACAACGAGTTAATGTCTAAGCAAATGCAATAATAATCAAATATTAGTTAATTGCCTTAATCAATATTGATCAGTTAAATTTAGCCTTAAGGTACATAATTCAATTATATATCAAAAGACGTCCCTCCAGGGCAAAAGATAAGTGACAGCGAAAAGATTAAATATCTATTAAAGGCAGTTGATCAACTCTAAATTGCCATAAAGGATAGAGATTTGGAAATTAATAAATTATCTCATCTTGCTAGTACTAATGCAGGGTTGTCTTAATTGGTGAACAAACCAAAGTCTTAAATTAGATTTTATCATCTAAACTCAGGGGATATGAGTTTGGATGATAAATAATAATGATTTATTTATTCTATAATTAATGAAAAAAAATAACAAAAAATCCTCAAGCACAAAAGTCAAAGTAACTCCTTGTTCCAATGATCGTTATTATATGGATTAGTCAATCGATGAGGAGGTCTACCTGAAGTAGAATTATAAGGTTGTACGGGAAATGGGAAGAGGTGGTTACGGAGTAGTATACAAAGCGTATAAAAAATGATCATAAAACTTAGTCTTGGACTCAATTAGGGTCAGGTTGACAAAACAAAAAAATATGCCATCAAGGTTAATTTTTCAACTGTGTCTCCAGAATTGATTTTTGCTGAGATTGGATTTTTAAAATTAGTGTATGGTAAGGAGAATATGCCTCAGTTGGTGAATTTATTTTTGAAGGATCAAAAAATCTACATTGTAATAGAATACTTTACCTTTAAACCATTCATAGTACATATTTTTAGTTTATAAGACATTTTTTGCCAACTTTGATATGATGCAAATAAGAAAATATCTTTATGAATTATTAAAGGCTTTGAATCTTTTGAAACAGAATGGCATCTACCATCGAGATGTTAAACCTGGTAACTTTCTTTATAATCCCAAAACCTGTAAAGGAATTTTGATTGATTATGGTCTCAGTGAGATAGACAGGTCATTTGTAGCAAAGTTGATTGAAAAGGAAAAGGACTTGTCAAAGAAAGTAAGAAATTATGAAAATATATATATAAGAACCCCCAATCAGATGAAGTCTAGGAGATTAGAAGGAAGATTAATTTATATAATGAAATTTAGAAAACTATTGATTAAATTGGATAAAATAAGATTGGAACAGAAAGCTTTATGCCACTTGAAAGCATCTTGCATTATCATGTACGATATACAAATTAGGTTTAAATAGGATCAATCCTACGAGGTGGACATGTGGGCAGTTGGAGTTATATTTTTATAATTTTTAACTAAGAAATACAATTTATTTAGTAATGTCAGAATGATAAATAAGCCAGTTGCAACTAAGAATTTTTTTTACGTTAACTTTATTTTGGAATTAGCAAGTTTATTTGGATCTGAATAAGTGAAGTAAATTTGCGATTTGTTTGGTACTATTTGTTAATAATGAAAGAATATGATTTAAAATTACCATCAGTGACAGCAACTAAGCCAATTAAATGGAAATAGATAATAAACATGGAAGGCTTTGATGACAATGCAGAAGATTTACTATCAAAACTCCTATGTTTACATCCAAAATAGAGAATTAAGGTTGAAGATGCCTTAAAGCATCCTTTCTTTCAAACTGTAGTGCCTAAAGAATAGTAAGCGGACACAAACGTATAAATAGAATAAGAATTTAATGTTATTAAATAAACTGAAATATGAATTAAATTTATCTATATATATTGTATTAAAGAATTTTCAATCTTATTATTATTCAGTTTTCGACGTCTCGTTTGTATTATCTTAAATGCCTACATTTTATTGTGGCTATTCCTTCTCGTCCTCTTTAAGTTGTTATTCTTCTTTTGGATCATCTTATTATTTTTATTACTCCTCATATTTTGCTAATTCATCTTATTTCCTACAAGAATAACTACTTTTAATACTTAACGACTGTGATTTTTAATGCCTTCTCCTTTGGTTTGGTAGATTAGGAAGGAATTTTCTATTGCTATTTAGAAGCATCAGAGGATTTGGCAAGAATCTCATCCACTTTTTATCTTAATTCAGTCATATCTTTTGGAACCTCTCTTGCATCTCGAACACTAAAATAATATTACAATATTAGAATACATAATGAAATAGGAGTCTTTTAAAAGGAACCATGGACTTTTGCTGACGACATTTTAGTTGAACTTAAGTAATTACCAATCAAAGCTGGCAGTCACTAAATCAGTAATTGTAAAACTGAAGATATTATTTATTTTAATTGCCTCAATGGCATCTTAATTGATATTAAACATGTTTGAAATAATAGTCGACGCATCATGCATAGTGTCAGTGCTATTCAAAAATATCTCCTAGGGAGGGAATGAAAGAGTAAAGTCTTTTGGATTATAAAATCTCACATATCCTAACAGTTAATTTTCTTTAATTTAATCTTCCTTATCCAACTATTCTATAATAATAGTTTGATTATCAAAGATTCTTATATTTTTTAATATTTAATCACTATGATAAATTTAACTGAGTTTAGTATTTAGTTTGTATCTCAATCTCATAAAGTTTGGCTGCAACACAATTTATTTTTATTCCTGCAGTCTTTGACAAAGTTTCTCTTTCAATTCCCTGACATACCACTCTGAATTGACTTCCATTTCAAACAAGTCTTAATATTCAAATTCAATAGTATCAGAGTATTTTGGAGAAAGACCTCCCATGCCAAACTTTATTCTGTATGTTCCTTTGGCGGAGGGTTTACCCATCATGAGACAAAAGGCAGCTCGACCTATGGCTTAATTGTTTTTTATTGTAGTAGTCAAATCTTTTACTTCTTCTCCATATCTACTACTCTTTTTAACAATGAATGAATCAATATCCAAGCCCAAGAAATCACTCATTCTTTCTTTCAACTCTTACATTGTTTTTCTATTATCTATTTACAATTCAAAACAATAATCAGGAGTTTCTGAGTGTAGTAATTGTTTTCTGGGATCATTAAATGTCACTCTGCATTTATGTTTTTCGCATTCGAATTTTTGATCCCAATTTAATGGAAGATCAGGATCATCTTGCTTTTCTTCCAAATACAATGTCACATTTCTTCCAATCTTAAGATCATAAAGGGTGTACTCAAGTTAATATTGCTAATTCATTCTAAATGAATAATTGGTGGCTCCATTAATTAAATTTTTCTGTAAGATTATTTATTTCTCTTTGGGTACTCCTAATCGTTGAGTTATCGCATCCATAAATTATTCAACAGTTTTATCATCTCTTATGAAAAATTTAATAGGCTTCAATTCATGTTCATCCAATGACTCAATATCATTTCTCCAAACACATAGTTTTATCAACATTAAATGAGCATCATACTCCTAAAATTATTCATGTGGAGCCTTGGTTTCTAAAAGAACAGATTTGTAATCGTTGAAATATAAACATTACAGAGTCTAATCCTCCTTATTTGTGAATGTATCCTAAGGAATTGAATCAACATGATTGAAGAATCTTATTCTTGTATTTTCGTCATCTTCTTATACTTTCAATTCTTGTCTTACTAATATTTTGAAATCCTTCAAAAGAGTATCCTTTCTTGTTTTTATAACAACATCACTATTTTTATAGAAACATCTAATTTTTAATTCCATTTCCCTTTCTTTCTTTTCTCTTTCCCATTTCTCCTCTCTTTCTTTCTGTTCTTGCAATTCCTTAGCTAATGCTACTTTCAAATGCTCTTAGATTTCGGGCTTTTAAGTGCTTAGTTCTTCACCAGCTCTTCTATACATCAAGAAGTAAGCACTACTTCCCATATTGTATTTTGGATATTTATCTCCAAACATAGATAAGATTGTTTTCCAAGATATTTTTGAGACTGTTGAGTCATTAAAACAATACCAATCTCCATTTTCAAAAGATTTGATATATGCATAATAATGTCCTCCTAATGCCCCTCCTGAGTGAATCATGACTGAATATAATTCATAAACATTTGGTCCATTTTGCAATAACTCTTAGATCTGCTATTTAATTGATAAGTTGTGTGATTCATTTTCAATTCTTTCCTAAATATCTTTTTCCTCATAATTCTAAGTTTTAGCACTTCCTTGAACTTCCTTAATTGGCTTGACTGTATTGGCAGTAGTGCCTTCTCCTAGATCGCCTAGACCTTCCAAGTTGCCTCCAAATAGAAAATCATTATCAATATCATAGGCTTCGTCAGCAGTCAAAATTAAATTTGGATTATTGGGTATGGTTTAAGATGTAAATTGAGTTTGAGAAGTATTAGTGGATTTTAGACTTTAGAATTTTTGTTAGAATTCTTGATGTGCTTCTAGCAATTACTTTTTGAATGAGGCTTTATCATCAGGTGGAACTATTTGTGGGGTGTCATTGAAATGGACCTTCTGGCCTCTCTCATCTGGGGAAGGCTTCCTATTCTTTCTTCTCAAGGGATCACTGAAGCAACTTTACAATTTCTCTTGTTCATATTGTTATTTCAATTTCTCTCTCTCTTCTAACAAATCTGGATGATCCTCAATGACAATTTAATCGTATGGTTTGAGAAAGTTGTTCATATCTAGAACAAAGGGGAAGGAAACATAATCATTGACCTTCTTTCTCTCGAATGTATTCATATCAAACTCAAAACGATTTAATTGAATGGTGAATATATCTGATAGCGATTTCAATCTAAATCCTTTGATGGCGTCTGTTTTATCATTGCAATTTTAGCAGAGGTATTTGTTTTCTCCTTCCAATTTCTCAGGCTTTATATAATAGTATAATGCTCTCTCTAGTGATTCATTGTAAACATTTAAAAAGTCACTTTTGACAGTGAGTGAAAGATCCAAGAAAATCTCATTCTGCACACTCTCCTATTAGCATTTTAAACATTGCACATAGGATTATGAGCAAGACTGATATAGACGAGTGATGAAATCCTAATCATCAGATTATTAGATTGCATCAAACAGTACTCTACAAAATTCTGAAACATCGTGCTAAGCAAATGACTCTTGTGGATCCCATTGAAAAGATCTCACCAACCCTCTGGCATCTGCTGCTCTATTCTCATCGCCTTCTTGCATCTTAGTGAACAGATACTATAATTGATATGGAATACAGTCTTCCCTCTTGGGATGCTTCGTTTCATCATACTTCCACTTAAAAAGAGCCTCTCTGAATTGACGAGTCATAAAGAGAGTTTGAAGGAGAGAATTCATGTAACATGTGTTACCCAAATTATTTAAACCGCAATACATAATTATTTTAATATCATTCATAAAGTGATGCTATATCACAAAGTGCCTACTGTTACAATCGAACATTACCAATTGATATTTGGACGAGTTGAGCAATCTCTTTCCGATCAGGATGCCTTTTCCCATCAACGACAAGGGAGTGGGTGGATTTGGAATCTACCCTATGATTGTGGAGAAGAGATAATCAAAAACTGGAGCGATTGAAGTATCTCCAATAGAACTATTGTTTATTTATAATAATTTACCACACTTCAAAATATTCCATCCCGTATTTACGAGCCATACCGATGGCTTCTGACTTCGATACACCTCCTTTGTTACTGGCATAGAGATCGATCTTGTTTCCAATGAGAACTTTGACAGGGATCTCAGTTTTCTCATTTTCAGTTATCCAATGTTCTATCTTTTCAAATGTTTATCTTTTTGAGACTACGGATTTGAATGTTTCAATTACCATCGAACATATAGATAGCTGCTGTAGCTCCAAGACAGAAACGAAAGAAGGTATCAGGACTACGATGTTTCCCTGGTATCTCCCAATATGCTATCTTGTAGAGAGTGTCATCATCCATGTAGCCAACTGTCTTCGATTATGTAAATCAAATTGATACCTTCAGATTTAGTTCATCTGATGCTTCCTATTCAATTATCTTACCAAAAGTTATTGCCAATACTTTAAATTTTATGATTTAATTTACCATCTAAAAAGGTTGATTTTCCAACTGATTTCTCACCTTAACATACATTAAAATGGTACCTAAAATGACGATGCGGAACTTGAAATGATAGTCTTCAGAATCCATTTAATTTATTTATAAATATTTATAATGGCTTCCAAGTGAGGATTGAATAAAAAAATTAAAAATTAATGACTGACCAAGAAAAGAGTTGCGATGCCAAACTGACCTCTGATCAATAAAAAAATGTTCAAAAACAAAAGACTGGATTAAAGTAGATCAATCTTGATAATCTGGTGTACAATAAGAGAGAGAGAAAGTAAACTGGTACGCAACGTAAGTAGATCTTTTATTCTTAGCATCTCAACCCATACCCTAAGTCTAGCAACGCAAAATTACACACCACAAGTAAGATCGCAAAAAGAAGAATGCAGAATTACAGACTCCTCCAAGAGAGGAGCAGTAACAGAACCAAGAACCGACCTTACTCAAATAATTACCAATATCCTGCGAATAATTAGTTCTCCCATCTGATAACTCTTCTGAATTCAATCCTAAGATCAAACCCAAGAAATCCAAAAAGTTTCGTAGACCTCACAGACATATCGATTTAGAAGACTCTTCTGATGAAGCTCAATACAAAAGTAAACTCATCCTCAAGAGGGTCAACAAAATCTTCAAAAAATCCTATGAATAAAAATAAATCCTATCTTCTGGGAGCGAATAAGAGAATTTAGTAAAGGAATTATTCAGAAATATTTATGTCAAGATATTTGAAGGTATAATAACAATTTGAATCTCAGATATTCCAGTGACTGCTGCAGAGTTGAAACAATTGGCCCAACCTGAACATTCAACAGGGTAAGAAGGCGAGGGTAAATCATTAGAAGACGAACCAAAATAAGAAGAAGAACCATTAAGAATTTTAACTGAAGATGGCACAGAATTTTAAACAAAACGCAATTTGAAATTGTTAGGAATTGAAAATTAAAAAATAATATCAAAATTAGGTGAAATTAAATCATACATTAATTGTGATATTAGATACTTTAACATTGATTTCTTAGTAGAGAAAGTGGGTGGCTTTGATGGTACTTTATATTGATTTGATGTTTAGTTGTATTGATGGATCCTCCCTGGAGAATTAAGGGGGGCTAGTAGAATGATTCTTCTTTTATGTTCACGAATAGCAAATTCTCATTAGACTACAACACTATGAGCAATCAAGAGATTATGGATATTAAAATAGAGAAATTGAGTAAGAAGGGATTCCTATTTCTTTGGATCCTCAACACTCAACTCAATATTGCTTATGAAATGGCAAGTAAGTGGGGATACGAAATAGTTGATCAAATTATGTGGGTAAAATTGAATCCATAAGGCAATAACGTTTATCTTTCTACAGGATATTACTTTATGCACTCATTTGAAATATGTCTGGTCGGGTATTAAAATAGTAATTGCATAGTTATAAATGTCCTCCAGGTGAACATGTGGAATACCACTCAAAAATATCAAACAACGTCATTTTTAGTTCTATCAGAAATAAATCATAGAAACCAATCGAGTTATATGAAATCATAGAAATGATGATGCCAGGTTCTAAGAAAGTAGAAATCTTTGCTAGAAATCATAATCTAAGACATGGATGGTTTTCTATTGGAAATCAATTGGGAGAAACCTTTCAAAAGTGGTTGGTCCAGATAAGCTGTAATATCTGCGGGATCTCTTTGCAACCCGGTATTTGTAGATACAAATCTAAGAAAATTGCCAATTTTGACATCTGTTAGAATTGTTACAATAAAAAGATCAAGTATTATTCGCTATTGATTTTTAATTTAGTGAAGGAGAACTCACTGAAAATGATATGTTCTTCTTAGCGAACAAAGCTGATGAAGAAGTATTGCATCAATATCATTAATGTAATGGTTGCGATTAGAATCCCATTTGGGGAGCTAGATTTGAATGCACCACTTGTGAAAATCATGATTTTTGTGAAGCTTGTTTTGATAATCTACTCATTACTGGAGATCTTACTCATAAGGATCATGAATTCAAAGTGATAGAATTGCCTACCTTTGCTGAAGGTATGCCTTGTCATGATTCTAAGTGCAATGGATGTTTTCAAAAACCCATTCTTGGTGTCTAGTTCATTTGCAAACAATGTACAAACTTTAGTTTATGTAATTGATTTTCTTGCTATATCTCATAATAGGCTAGAATTGTTTCTTCACCAGAAGTTAAACTGAATTGAATGGACCAAGACATAAAGCTGATCATCGTTTCGAGCCTATATATGAAGTTTAGCAAATTCAAAAAAATACTTATAAATGCTAAGGTTGCGAAATAGAAAAATCTGGGAGTGTTTATAAATGTGAAAATTGCTTTGGATTTTATTTTTGCGAAGAATGTTATACACTTAAAAAAGATGATTGGAAATGCTATGTGGCAACCAGTCATAAAAATTATCATACATTTATCAGGATATGATATGATATCAATATATATTATCAAATTTCAATATTCAAAAGTTTATTTGAACACAAAAATTGTTGTAATTTTATCCAATTGAGTTTTTAGTTCTCATTGTTTAAATATCTGAGAGAGAGAGAAAGTCTATTGAAATGATTATCATCCAAAATGTTATATGATTTTTACTCATTCAAACGATAATCTCAGTGGGGAAGTGAGGGAACAAATGAAAAATGGAGATCCAATTAATCAGATGCTAAATATTAATATTAATTAAATTAAAACATGCCACCAAAAGGAAATCAGATTCACGTAAGCAATATTCAAAGTTTGGCCAAAAATGAAGAAGTAGAGTAGTTGCTATCAAGCATTGGACCTTTAGTAGAATGGGCACCAAAGTATTTGAATGATTTAAATTGATAGACGAGAGGGGGAAGTGAAATTCTCATGTACGGCAGAGTATTATGATGAATTTACAGCCAATATTGCAGTGGATACATTGAATGGGTATAAATTTTAGGGGAGGGAATTGAAAGTGAAAGTGCATACAAATCTAAGCACATACAAAATATGTATGATTCCATTATTATATGTTTTTTTATTACAGTACCTTATGCTATCGAGAAAGTGAATTATAAAACATCGAATACATATAGTATGGGTTTGCCTTTAGAGGAATTTTACGCTAGTCTTACAACCACTAAAAAGTTGGCGATTGTCATAGATTTGAAGCAAGCATTTTAAAACAAAGAGGATTTATTGGAGAGACTTCTACTGGAGAATCCAAGAATGAGTGAGTTCATTCTAAAAATTCAGAAAGATGTTATGAAAGAATTTAAAGCAAGTAATAGTAAATATTGAATAACAAGATAATACTAATAACGATGACATTTCGCATCTTAATCACTATCAGCAATTTCAGGTATATTCTAATTTATTTTTAGAATCACCAAAGATATTGATGAATCATATTTTGAAAAACTTTATTTGTTGTTGGATCACATTCATTTATTAAATAATACTAAAACTCAACAAAAAGCAAGAGATGGCAATGATATGTGTATTAAAATCCGCTTTTTAATATTTTCTTTTTTCCTTCTCTTAAATGTTATTTATAAAATTATATAATTATACGTTCTCCCCTTCTCATTATTATTATTATTCTTATATACATTTATAGTAATATTAAACATTCAAATTCACTCTTCACTTTTGTCTATTCTTTAAACTAGGCATTAACTGAGACTTCTAAGCTATAAATATATAGAATTAAATACTTGTTTTTTTTTAACTCCTTTCACTTATGCTAACCTTCTTATCCAGAGTCTAATTGTTGCTAGTGTGACAACTTGAATCGGGCTTTGATTTCATCATGTTTTGTAATTAATTGGCTGATTGTTTTTATTCTGGTTATTGTTATTTATATTGAGGAGTAGAAAATTGATTCTTCATCTCAGTAAACTTTTAACAATAATCTGTTAGAGTGTGGTTCCCCTAAAATTAATATTCTTAATTGATAGTTTCAATATCTAAATCGCTGGAATATCTTTTGATGTTTTTATCACCATTTTAAAATGGATCATACGATTTAAATTACAAGGTGTCCAATTTTATCGAATTCAGTTTCTCTATTATTTCAATCAATAATTTCAACGTGTTTTCTAATAACAGAGGCAATAAATTGTTCTACAAGTCCAATTAAATTGAATGGAATGAATTGAAATATTATTTTACCATCCAATTCAGCTTATCATTTACATCACTTATTTGAAACAGCTGTTTAAATCTATTGCCTATTGTTTCATAACTAAACATATATAAGTGGGCATCTCATACCTATCTGCTTTGATCTACTCCTTTTATATAGGTTCATAATGCTTAAACTTAATTGGACATTTGACATAACTATTATCACTACTGCTACTGCTATTTCTATTAGATGACTATTCACTGTCGATTGACTAAGTTCGTCTGCGTTTTGGTTTAACCTTAGCGACTGGAGATTGTAATTGACTTTTCATAAAATCAATGTCTGATTTTATTGATGATAATTGAAACTTCAATCTATTTGATTCAGCCTCTTTTCTTCTTTACCCATGTTGCATTTCCAACATGAACAATTCGTTTTGGAATTCAAGGTTTTTCAACTTTTTAAAGGCCTATTGACTCCTATGTGTATCATTATCACACTCTTCAGTATTCAAGGAGTTAAATTAAAATGGAATTTTTTGTTATTTCTAATGCTATTAAACTTTTTATGTACTCTAGTTGTACTTTGATTCCCGATTTCGAATGTTAATCCCTTATTTTTTGAAGTAGTACTCAACGGTTCTTCAGACCTGAAACTTTTCATTGGCAGAATAATTGATAATTATATTTATAAATTTTATTTCCCTATTTAATTAATGGTGACTTTTATGTGTTATCACTGTGATCGAACTCTAACAAAACCTTAAGTCGACAAGCATGTGCGAACCTAATGCAGAAAACCTCCCTCCCTAATCTGTATTGATTGCAAGAAGATGTTCAGTGATAACCACGTTGATCACGTCTCTTGTTTGAGTGAAAAGCAATTGTATTGGGGTCCCTATGCCAATGTATTAATCTCATCAAAGTCTTAGGGCAAAAAGCCTCAATAATAGCAAAACGCATAGAAGCAGGACACTAGCAAATAGAAGGAACAAGAAGCTACGAAAGAAATCGAACCCAAGGAAGAATGGAAAGGGTGGAGAAAATCAATTGATGAATTCATAAAATAAAATTAGTTGGAAGAAATCCGATTAAACGAAGTGAAGGAAAAACTAGTATAAAGATTTTAATCGCTTTTCCCAGAATACGAAAAAGAGTAGGCTGAGCAATTGTTTGACGAAGCAGTAATTAGAATTTTATATTGTAAATTTAGATTAAATAGAGTAACAAATATTAAGTTGAGTATGTGGGATTCATTGTTAAGAAAGTAAAATAAGAATGAAAATGCTATGTTTATGTTTGTGTTATTAGTTTCGAATAGTTTTGATAAATATTATAAAAGAAATATATATATATAATTTAGATGTTGAAGAAGAAAGGTTCAGAATAGTTAGACATTATATTCGAGGCAGGAGAGGATCTATTGAACATTTCCAAAAATCAAGTAATCATGATCAAAAACAATTCAATCAAATTGCCAATCATCAGACCCAGAACATTTTTGTCCTATAGTCTTGAGTTTTGTGGGATCACTAATCTTAATTATAAGATGTTGAGATTTCAATCCTTAGGCAGAGACATTAGAGTAAAATTCTATTATTTAGTTTAAGCCTGAAACAAGTATTATGACAGCTTGTTTAGTCAAAGTCATACATACTACCGAGTTTTCTTAGATGGCCTAAAATCCTCTAAAGACTTCGTTTTAGACTCTCTTTAATCATGGTGCCCATAGCGACATACTCCTTTAAATTAATGATGAACAGGTACACAATATTTAAATATAGCCTTTACTTTTGCATAAATGTATTTTGGCCTGTAGGTCACCTAAGTTTAATGGGATGTTCTCTATGAATATGATTGAGAGTAATTAGAGTGTAGTTAGGGTTGAATGCAAAAAGCCTGATTTATTCAAAGTCATGTTACAGTGGATCTATTGCGGCTATTGGAAGGAAGTATTGAGACTGATATAATTTAGTTTCCGGTCGAGATTGAAGACACTTGCGATTTAATGTTATTGGCTGATGAATATTTGATAACTGATCTAAAACAAAAATGCGAAGAAGATATAATATCAAAATTGAACAGCAATAATATTTTGTAAATATTGTTGTTTGTTGAGAAACATTCAAACATCATTTCATCAATGTTATTAGAAAAAACAAATTCTCTGTTTATTGATGATTTTGATAAAATACACAAATTAAATTCTGATCTAGAAAGAGAGATAACTAAGGTACCAGGGTTAATGACAAAGTTGTTCCAGAATTTACATCAAAAGAAAATTAGAAAAGGGAGGAAGGTGCATTTTGTTGTTGATGATTTCGAAAATTAGGAATCTGACTCTGATGATTATGTTAGAAATTATACATAACATTTTTACTAATGATTATGAAATTATACAAATTTAGTACCTCTCATATTGTATTTGGAAATAAGGCAAGGCAAAGGTTGTTGCAAGGAGTAAGTGAAGTAAAAAAAGCTGGTGTTCTTACTTTAGGTCCATAAGGTAGGAATGTCATCATAGAATCTGAGACAGGGAATCACAGAAGTACCAAAGATGGAGTGACAGTGGTCAAGAATGTGATGATGGGGGATAGATTGTCGGAAATGGGTGCAGCTATGATTAGATAGAGTAGTAGTTAGACAAACAAGTTTGCAGGAGATGGCACAACTACATCAGCCTTAATTGCTGCTAATATCTTTGAAATTGGACAGACTTATGTATCTGCTGGTCACAATCCCATATACATCACAAGGGGATTGAAGGAGGCCAAGAATAGAGTCTTGGAATATTTGGAGGAAATCAAAACAACTGAGATCGATGATCAATTACTTTATAATGTTGCAAAGGTTTCTAGTAATTATGATGAAAATCTCACAAATATTGTATTTAAAGCAATAAAAGAAATAGGTATCAATGGGATTGTCACAATTGAACCTGGAGGCACAGAGTCTGTAATACAGATTCAATAGGGAATATAAATACTCAGAGGATTTATGCATGAAAAATTTGCAGACAAAGGAACAATCAAATGCATTTTACATTATCCATTCATTCTGACATCAAAGGAACCTATTTTATAGATCAAATAAATCCTGCCCATACTAGAATTGGTCAAGAGTACAAACTCACCTCTATTTATAATGGCTAGCGATATCAGTGAAGAAGTGATGTCTTAGTTGTTATACAATCACACCAAAGACATCATTAAGGTATGTGCAATTACAATACCAGGTATGGGCTAATCATTTAGCAATGATTTAATTGATGATTTTTCTATACTTTGTAATTCTTAGTCCGTTGATAATGTCCAAGGAGTGAAATAATTATCTCAATTAGGAAGAGCAGTCAAAATTGAAGTAAGCAACACGGAAACCATGATTATTGGAACATAGCCTGATGAATAGGAAGTAGAAAATAGAAAGAATCTCTTAAAAAATTAGTTGGAAAATGCTAATAATTATAGTGCACTTACTCTTAAGGATAGATTAACTAGATTTGATGGAAGGACGGCTATAGTGTATATAGGAGGGAAGTCAGAAATAGAGATGCATGAGAATAGAGATAAATTGGTGGATTCTCTGAATGCTACCAAGTCCACCTTGAAAAATGGAGTACTTCCTGGAGGAGGGACTGCTCTATTGCATGCTTCTAAATTATTAGATTATTTGTAAATCGATCCTGAATATTAATTAGGAGTTTAATTACTATAACAAACTCTTAGATAGCCTATCAAATAATTGTGTAGAAATGCTGGAATTAATGATGGTCAAATTGTGAAAGTTCTATTAGAAGAAAGCGATTACAATGTTGGATTCGATTAGAGGAGAGGTAAATTATATATGTCATTAGTTAAGCATGTTTGGGGAATATGATTGATTTGGGAGTGATTGACAGTTTTGCTGTGGTAAAACATTCATTATTGGATGGAGTTAGTCTTGGTTCCATGCTTCTGAGTACGGAGGCTGCCATCGTTTTAGATAAGAACTATACTCCGACAGCGCTGAATAAATATAAAAAAGAGGCATTTTGATTATAAATTTGCTATGGGTTATTTTGCATATCTTTTATTAATTATTTTTAATGAGCAGAAGAGATCAGATAGAGAAGGGTAAATAGACAAATTATTCCAAGATAAGTAAGCATTGCTTGCCAAGCCATGGGTTAAGAATCATCCCATCTTCACATATGATCACATAGCAGAATTTTATGAAATGTTCATTCTTTATGCTGAACCCAGAACAAAGAAAGCAGATGTGAGAGACATTCTTGTCACAGCCAAGACACTTGGTCTCACTGATAAATTCCCAATTATTGCACATGCTCTTGATGATTTGGCCTCTAGTTATGATGATGCAGTTGATTTTGAAACATTCATCTCAGATTTGACAGCTAAATTAGTAATCTTATTGAGTAATACTTCCTAGGGTCACCCATTCGATTAGAAGGGAAGAGTCCAACTATTCAAACTCATCGATGTAGACGGCAAGGGAACATTGGACAAAGGAGATTTACACAAAATATCCGAGGAATTAAGATTCAATTTGACTGAGGATGATATTGAAGAAATCATTCACAATGTTGCAGGCTATGAAGCTGAGGATGTCTCAGAAGAGAAATTTGAAAAATATTTAGGCAAAAGAGTTTAAAGAAGATAAGTTGAATAAGAGATCTATAGAAACAAATGAAAATAAATAAAAATAAAAAATATTATCAATATGACATATTTTTATTATATAATTAATATATCATTCCTACTTGTTTACAAGGTACTTTAATAGCACTTATGTCCCAAAACCAGTGGCTCCTGGTGGATGAATACCTTTGTCTGCCTTACTATCCATAGGCCCTGCAATATCAAGATGAGCAAAGGGAGTCTATTCTATTCATAATCAATACCTTCTCATCGACAAAATTGAATAAAAAGGCTGCAGCCTTGCTAGCTCCGCAAACCTTGGCTTTTCCAATATTACATAAATCTGCAAATTGACCCTTCATCATATCCTTATGTTCATCAGTCACAGGCATCCTCCAAAATGGTTCTTACAATTCCTTACCTATTTCCAACAGTTCCTGTGACAATTCATCGTTGTTGCTGAACAATCCTCCTGTGTTTTCTCCCAGAGCTGCTGCACAAGCACCTGTTAATGTTGATATTTCCAAGATGGAAGTTGGATTATAGGTAGCCTATGTCCAACTCAAACAATCAGCCAAAACTAAACGTCCTTCAGCATCGGTGTTGTTGATTTCTACTGTTAATCCCTTGTGACTTCTGAAAATATTGGATGGTTTATAAGATGTATTTGAGATGGCATTTTCAGCCATTCCCAAAGTGACTGTCACATTGACTTTTAATTTCATATCTACGGCTCCCTTGAAAGCAGCCAACACATTGCATGCTCCGGATTTGTCAAGGTGCATGGTTTCCATGTTGCCATAGGACTTTAAATGTAAACCTCCAGTGTCAAATGTAATGCCTTTACCAACTAAGGCATGCACATGCTAGGAATCCTTATTGCCCCTATATGTCAAATTGATTAAGGTTGGTGGATGAATGGATCCTTGTCCAACTGCATAAAAGAGATTCAATTAACTTTCTTGTAATTATTAGCCTTCTAAGATTTTTATCTCAACATTGGGATTATCTTTGAATAGCGTTTTTACTTCATTCACAAAAAATTGGGGTGTTCCTTCTTGTCTTGTATTTGCCAAATCTCTTGCGTACAGCTTTAATTGAGCCAATTAAACCAATTGTTAAAAGTAGGGATCCTCAAATATATTTTCTTAAACGTGCAAGTCAGAAATATAAGTGTATTGATCATTATTTTCATCACTTTGCAATTTCTCTTATGCTACATCTCCTAACACCTTGTATTTGTAATTGGCTTGTATCAACCCAGAAATTACTTAAGATGTTTCTTTTATGTTTAATTCATTTTGGGTCAATACAACTGTGCCAAAACCATATTGTCTTGCTTTCCTCGCTACTTCCCCTCCTGCATTGTAACAGGAACCCTTTACTCCAACTGCCAACCCAACTTTCTCCTCTCCGAAGATGAAGCTCTAGCCACCCTTCACCACATTATTGACTTTTAGTCGATGCAAATGGCGAGAAATCTATTAGGAATTGCATCTATATAGGTTCAAAAATAAGCTCTACGCCCAGTTTTAAGATTAAACTGGGGGCTTATATGGATTAATGCACAGCTATTTTACTTTCATAATTAAATTCTTAGAAATTATATATCAAAGTTGATGAGGCTAATTCACTCTTGGGAGTTTGGTTTTGACTCCAATCCAAAGAGACTACGAATTTAAATACAGGAGTCAAAATAGCGCCTCTATTTAAAGGTTACTTAATATGAATAATAAACAAAAACTCAAAATTTGGATTGAAGAAGGGACCTGATTTCCAATTTAGATGAAAATATGAACTCTAATGAATAGTTATTTTCAATAATGATATGAAAAATTAAGATTGCAACTTTGCATTTCAGAAGATATCCTGTAAGAGAAAGATATTAATATCTTCGGGTTAAATTTTATTCATATAATACAGTCAAAGTCCTTTAAGTCTTAAAGCATTGGCTCTATTGACTATCTATTAATATTTATCTTAAATTCTATTTAAGTAAGCTAGGAATATAGATTATAATATAAATTACAATTGATATCATTGTTATTGTTATTGTTAACTGTTTAGGTCATAGTTGTACTATTAATTTAATCTTATGATTGAGAACGGGATAATCTTTTCGAAGTTATCTAACCATCTCTGTTACTCTAACATTTAACCTACTGTTTAGATTCATTTTATTGCAATCTTGACTCAATTTATCGAGATTGATTGTTCATTCTCTTTTACTAGCTGATTTATGGTTTGAATGTGCACTCTTGCATCTCTTTTTGTTGCCTTTCTCTTTCATGTAGTTTTTTTTTAAACTACCTTAATTAATTTATTAAATGGGTACTTTCTGTCTTCAATCAGCAATCCTTATAGGTATAAATCATGACCTTTGTTCTTAATTTCAAATAGACAGGTTTGGTGTTCCCCCTAGATTTCCTTATCTAGTTTAGCTATGTCTTGCTTTAGCTTTTTTTGCATAACTTTCATATGGTCATGCTGGCCGTCTTTGGGTTGTGGGGTGATGTTCTGGATTTTGGAAATGGAATCCTATTTTTATTTTTTATTAGAATTTTTAGAGAGATCAATTTTTTGAATTTACTTTTCAACAGTCTTCTTTTAACTTTATTTAGGTTTCTAAATTATTTTACTGTTTGATTTAGTCCTATCGATTTATTCTTTTATTTATTTTTTCCTTTGCTCATACTTTAATTCAGCCTCTTGCTCATTCATTTAATTGTAAGTCTTAGGTTAGCAGATCTCAGGTGATTCAATATCCTTAAACAAGGATTTATATTGAATCTGTATGGGTTCCGAATCTTCAGTGTGTTTGTTTTTTTGAGGACTGCTAACAGGATTGGCTACAACTCAAATAAAAAGTTACTTATCGATTAGACTACAATGTTGGAATTTGAAAGTTGTTTTTTTTGTTTTGCTTCCTTGAGTTTATTCAGGGTGTTCTGCAAATCAATGGCTTGTTTGGACAGAGCCTAAGGGATTTGTCCCTATTTCCGCGCTGACAAAGCCGAGATCGGAGAGAATGCCGAAGTTGGTACTTTTGTAAGAGGGGAATTAGACATAATATATTAATTAAAAATAACAGAATGAGTATTAAACATTTCGCTGCATCATTTATAGGAGTTGGAATTGGAGTGTTTGGAATGCACTTCCTGATACGATCACTCTTCGGCAGCCCTCCATAACAATAATTCGAATAACAATATTAATAACCAGTCTAGTAATAGCAATAGTCCCAAAATCCATTTGATCAAGTTGTATCCAATATTAATAAGAAGCAATGAAGGTCTGATGACTTTATATTAAATATAAAACATGAACATTGTGACATCTTCGAACATGAATTCAAATTTCGAGAATATTTCATGTTATCACTTATGTGAGCGAAATAAATGGATCAAAAGAGATATCAAGAGGAGAGATTCCAATTAGAATTGCAGATACTATTAATTATTTATATTAAATTCTCTAATTTTATATGCAAGTTCCTTGTCGAACCAAAAATGTTAACAAATATTACAAAGTGATTGCAGAGGTAGGTTCGGGAACATATGGAAAGGTATATAAGGCGAAATGTTTAAAAACAAATGATTTTGTTGCATTAAAGAAAATTGATACCAAAGATCAAAAAATAATGGCCGAAGGTATTCGTTCGTCATCACATCACTTTAGGATTCCCTATAACAGCCATACGAGAAATCAAATTGTTAAAAATAATGAATCACAAAAACATTCTGCGATTAAGAGAGATTATAGTGAGCAAAGCTTCTCATAGGAATAATTTCAGAGGATCAACTTTCTTAGTCTTTGACTACTATGATCACGATTTTGCTGGTCTGCATAGATAAAGAAATGTATTCACATTACCATAATTAAAATGCATTTTTAAACAACTATTGGAAGGTGTTAAATATCTCCATGAGAGTAAAATTATACATAGAGATCTGAAATGCGCAAATATTCTCATGAATAATAAGGGGTAAGTAACATTGGCAGATTTTGGTTTGGCCAGAACATTATCTAACGTGAGTAATCCCAAATACACATACAAAGTAGTTACGCTTTGGTACAGAGCGCCAGAACTCCTGCTGGGATAGACTAATTATAACACTTAAATTGACATGTGGAGTCTTGGCTGCATATTCACTGAGTTAATAACTGGAGATGTACTTTTTAAAGGGGACATTGAGTATCGTTAAATGGAAAAGATCTATGAGTTATGCGGAAGTGCTAACGAATAGAATTGGCCTAATTGTGTTAACTTAAGGCAATGGGAGGAATTTAAACCCAGGAGAAATTACGAGAGATTGCTGATCAAACACATCAAGGAACTTTGTTAAATACAAAATAAACAGATTGATCAAGTCACCTTGGATTTAATTGAATAGTTGTTGATACTTGATCCTACTAAACGGTTGAATGCAGCTCAAGCTTTGAATCACGAATTCTTTAAATAGGACCCAAAACCTTGTTCACAAAATGAGATGCCTCAATTTGACAAAGAATTCCATGAGACACTCTTGAAAAATGACATCAGATTATAATAACAGAGAATTGATAGAGCGTAGTTTAGACCTCAACAATATACTTCCTAGAAATTTCAAAAATTGATTAAGGACGAAAGAAACTAAGCCAAACCACAAGTTTAGTAGCAGTCTCCTTAAAGAGATATCAAGAGTAATTAAGAAATTGATTTTTGTGATTTAATAAAGTTTGAATTAGAGGAGAAGAAGAGAGTAAAATTAAATTGACAATGGGTTTTATATATCAAAATTAACATTGCTTGTAATATTGTTTACCCATATCTATACAATTTTACGCTTCTTATGTTGTTAGCATTTCCAGCGTTATTTTATATTCTGTCTTAATCATTCTTTTTGCCTCATTGATGTAATCATTGTCTACGATCATATGAAATTCTTTGAACAAGTTAAAAAATCGATGGTTTATATTTTACTATGACTAAGATAACAATCAAACATTTACATTCACAATTGGTTATTTAAAATAAAATGAAATAACATTGCTATTTAATCGTTTACTGCTTATTCGTTTCAAAAATATCATGTAATAGAGATATTGAATCGAAATTGATTGACTTTATTGTTCTGTTTTTAAGGATTGTTTTGATTTTAACTATTAGATTCCCTATAATCTGGAATAAATTGATTTATCTTCTTTAACCAAACAGATGAATCCCTAATTTATAATCAGTATTCTTTGTTTTTGAGTTCCAATCAGTTTACATCTAAAAATGTGGAACTTAATATTATTGAGCTGATTTATTTCCATAATCACTTTCTTGAACAATCCTTTGTTTTCATATCTTTTGATTGGATCTTGTTTTAACGAGTTCGTCCTCGAATCTTTCTTTAGAATAAGTGGTTAAATCTCAATAGGTGAAGTGTTGTTCAAATGTATATTTTGTAAAACATTAGATTCAATAATAATCGATGATTATCTATATGAGGAAGATTGCTATTAATTTGTCTGATCTTAGGATCGAATAGAATCAAATTAATCATCTGGTTGTTTCTATAATTATTATTACAATTGCAGCTTATTGAACTTAAAAGGGACTATAATTTAAGGGTTATAAAAGCTATTCTAAGATCTAGTACTTATAGTATCCTCTTCAGTATATTAATGCGAGGATTGCGATGATTGTTACTGTTGAAAACAAACATAACTCTGTTCAATCTACTGTTCAGATTAAAACTTTGAATATCTAATTATCTGAATTGCATTTTGTAGATTCTGGACTTTGTCTAATATCTTGTATTATTTAATCGGTCCGCCAACATATTGAACTAATTCTTGTAGGTGCTTGTTTGACTAGATGAAGCATTTCATTTCAGGAGGCATTCGTACTACTCTGCATTGAACACACCCATTATTAGAACACGATCGACACTAATTAGTCTCCAGTTTTAGAGATTCAGTGAAGTGAAGAGTCAAACAATCGAGTTATGAGTAGTAATCCATTAATATTTTAACGTCTTCTTTTGGTAGATCAAATATTTTGCAAGGGATACATGCAGAAGAGGGAGTATTCAATTTTAAATCGACTGCTCTATTTATAACTATAATGCTTACTTTCTGTAAATGTTCTTAACTGTTTCAACGTTGTCTATGTAGATACCACTTAGGGTTTATGGCAAGAGTGAGGAATCAATTGATAATAGTTTCTATCTGAAGTATATAAGAACAGCAACCACAAAAAAGTATATCATGAGTTGATCCTTCTTGATGTAAAGCATTTCCCAAAGGAGATACGTGCATTCCAATGACATCTTATTTGCAAATAGAGTCAGTAACCAGGGAGTAGCATAAAGTTCTGGTGAAAGTAAATTTTTATCCAAATAATCATACAATTGGAAATCATGAAATTTAAGTAGCAAATTAATCCACTAGAAAGCCACCTACAAAGGCAAGAACTCTTCATCTTTAAAGAAATTGTTATCAAGAATGATTTTACGAGAATATTCGTATATTTTCTCCCATGATAGTCCGCTTTCATTAAAGACTGCTACAACTGCAAATATTTCATTCATTCCTTATTTGTAACTAATATTTTCCTATTAACAAAAGAAAACAATTATTTTTTCTAGAATGCAATGCATTTGAGGTTAAAGTAATTAAGAACGAGTCCTTGGGATATCCATTTTTAAAGTTCGATATTGTGGTTGGTCAACTAATGTTTTATTTATTTCATTTAATGAAGGATGTGGTAGTTAAGGCGAATATGTGCCTAATAGAATCTAAATTTGAAATCATTTGAATACATCCCAAAAGAATGCTGTTTTTGATTACTCTATTTTATTTTGAAACATATAACTGAATATAAATTAAATAAATTATCATTAAAGAAATTGCAAACCCAACAAAGTCCTTAATTAACTCTTAACATTTAAAATCTCATTAAGTGATGCCTTTGAACTCTCATTTATTTTGTTCAACTTCATTATCATTAATCAATTAAAGATATGAATTTTAAGAGATTCTTTTTAGAAATTATTAATAAAATTGTTAAATTGTAATATTTGAATCTAAATAATATATATCAGGGTTCATGTTTAGTAGATTAATGATTAGCTTTATCTTGTAAATAGTTGCTGTGATGTATATCGATAATCTTCTTTTATAGATAAGAGATCTGAGATATCTTTTCTGCCAATTAGTTATTTTGGTTGTCTATCTTCTTCTATGAAAACTCAATCTTTTATGCTAAATCTCTTTCAATTATGTTTTTTTCAATTTGCAATTATTTCACTTCCGATTCCAATTATTATATTACCTTTTCCTTTGCTCTTTAGTCCAACTAGAATGATTGTTTAAGATATTGTTCCTTTTGCTTGACAGTATGATCATACTCTTATTTGATTTTTTGTTTTTCTTTGTTTTGTTTTTCAGCCAAATGACCCATTTTGTGTTCTAAAACTTGTACTGATATCAACTGCTATTTTTATGAAGTAATGAGTTCAGTTTATCTCTTGATTTCATCCTTCAGTATATTGAGACTGCTCTCTCTTTCAGATAGTAAATCTATGGCAAAGGTGAATTCACTTTTCATTTCTTCCATGGCCTTTTGAGTGTATGTAGTGAGTAATTCAATTTATTTCTCATTATTGCTGATTTTAATTTCCAAATTCTAGATCAACAACTTCAGTTACTAGTTCTCTCTTATCATTTTTCTCATGTCCATTTCACTCTTATGCAACAACCAAATATAATCTTATTATTCATCATCATTGCATAACTTATACGATTAAACTTCTTCTTCTGTTTAAATGATGCCCCTATTATTAATATCAATCATTAAGAGTACTTAATATAGGTGGCAAGCATTTCCTTGATTAATTCAATCAATCTATGAGGATCCAATCTGGTATATCCAAATTCATTTGACTTTCGATTCAATTTTTCATTGATGTCATTGAAGTCCTGTCTCATATTTAAATGCTTACGTAATATCGATTGTTGATCTCCAAAAACAATGCCTGTACTCTCTACACCAACTCATTATATTTCTTTTCCATCTTCACATAATCTTCCCTCTCCACATACTTTTCGGGATCAAAAGACATTTTGTAATGTTTAGGAGATTTCTACTGTTTCATGATCGAGGGTTTCTCAGTCAAACTGATTGATGATAAATTGGGTTTCTTGGATTTCTTTTAATCTGACATTGTTATTATATTAATTGATGATTTGCAGGCCAAGAATAATGAAGGAACAAAACGACCTATAGAAGTTGAATGACCCGACGATGATCATTCAAGTCAATGAGACTGACATCCTAATTTGGTCTGTCTATTTACATGGCCCTGAAGACTCTCCATTTGAGAATGGAATCTTTAAGGTAAAATAGATAAATCAACCAATGAACTCTAGATCAAGGTTTCCATCCCATCCAATTATCCAATCCGTGCCCCCGCACTTCATTTTCAGACAAGAATATTTCACCCCAATGTACATATGGACACAGGCGAAGTATGCTTAGAAGTGCTTTCGTAAAAATGGGAGCCTCGTTGGACCATCGAAAGTGTCATACGAGCTGTTAGACTAATGCTCTAAGAACCTAATCCTTATAGCCCATTGAATTGCGATGCTGCTAATCTACTCAAAGCCAATGATTTAATCGGGTACAAATCTATAGCTTAGTACTATACTTTAAAATATGCTATCGATAAGCATGAATACATGAATAAAGTGAATGCTAAAGACAAGAAGACTCAATGAATATAGAGAAAATGATGTAGTAATTTCATTTAACATTTTATTATAAACAATTTTAATGTGTGTACTTACAGAAATGGCACTCCGATTGTCATAATATATAATGTTTTAAGACATTCAGTGAAAATCCATGGATTGAATGGACACCCAACAGATCATATCAAAATTTGGAGATATTAATTCGAAATTCTAAAATTAGTTTAAATTAATGATTGGAAACGCTTGAAGGATTTCGGAAGAGAATTAAAAACAATCTAATAAATATAAATTGTAGAATAATATTCACAAATAATTATTGTGTTATTTTTAAAGGAGTATTATTATTCAGTGATTAATGAACCAAAAATTTGATTCATTATAATATTATATACATGAAGGAAGTGATTGACAATTCTTAGATAGTTGACGGAAAGCGAAAACGCGTAATGTCTGCAAATGGAGTGATGTACGTTGTAACGAAGGAACTAATGCGAGAATAGAGAACTTCAGTTCCTTAGGTTTAAAAGACAGTAGTAAAGAAAAAAGAAAAAAGTAAGGAGGTCATAGAAAAGCCGTAATGCAAAAATGATAAAAGAGTGAGAATAACAAAGTCAGCTTTGAAAGAATTGATACAAAGTCACTTTATAGTAGTCGATGACAATGAAGAAGCAATGATCTAAAGCAGCAAGTATTAAATTGAACGATTTTAATAGATAATTTTAGAACTCACTGGTTGGAAATAAAAATAGACACAGTTCATCATCTAATTCTGAATTTGATTCTTCATCATCATCTAGGTACTTATCTATTTATAATATAAAAAGTTATTGAGCAAGGGATTTTTGATGTTTAAATTATATATATATATTAAATATAGATTATTACAAATAAGGCACTAACGAGATTAACTCTCACTCTAAATAACGTGGTTGTACTAATTAAAGAAACCCTAAATAAATCCTAACATTCAATCAAATAGAAAATTCTAACAAATCGATTATAAATAAAGTTAACATTAAACTTTGAAAGCTATAGGGAAAGTTGACTTAGAGTTTCAGCTTCTAAGTTAATTGCTATTTTAAGGTATTTTGAATAATGCAGAACATATGTACTCCATTTATCCATTGTTTGTATTTATGCTATTTGAATAGGTATGAACATATCAATCACACTATCAATATAATTAGTTAAATGGAATACTAGTGTTTGTAAACTGTTTCTACCCTTCTATTAATTGTAGATTAAAAGTCCAAAAATTTGCCAACTTTGGATTTTAAAAATTCCTCTTTTCTTTTCATGTTGAGTTATTGGATAAATTAATGCTAAATATATGTTGTTTTAGAGATTCCACATATTCACTATTATCCTTTTCTATTCTAAATCGAAATGGAGATTATTTAAGAATAAATTATCAAATCGATAAATAGAATAATGATTTTGAACCCAATTGATAAAGGTATTTTAGAAGATAAGGGAAATGGCATTTGTAGACTTTTGAGAATCCCTAATCAATCTAAAATATTGATGCTGGAAAGAATAATCAAAATGAATACTTTCAGTTAAAGGATAGAGATTGTTTTGAAATTAAGATGTTGTGATCCTAAATAAAATTGAATTATAATAGGATTACTGCTTTTGAATATATTAATAATAAGTTTGATTAGGTTAAAGTTATTGGGGCTAAAATTTTGGAGTATGACATTCAAATTAAATCATACATAATAATCAATATTGACTTTATTAAAACATTCATATTTCAGAATATATGATGTTAAATCAAAGATATATTATTTTAGTGAGTATGATTAATTTTATCTAGAAAATTATAATCTTAATTTTAAAGTAAATTTTATTGATTCATCAACCAATAGTGTTTTTATTATTGAAATAATTAAATAGTAGAGGAATAATTAGAATAAGAATATTTTAATAAATTTTTGGTAACTTTGCCAACATTTGTTATAAAAAGTACTAATATATAGTGCATAATTATTTTTGATTATTATTCCCAATTTATTGTCAAGTTTGTAATAATATTGATATTACTTCTTCATATTAGATGATACAATATTTTAAAACTGATTATTAAATTATTACGTAAATTATAATTCTTAATAAATTTTTGATGATGTCATTTCTTACATATTGAATTTTCAATTAAAATATTATATAAAAAATGCATGTAAGCCCTTTATTGATAACGAAATATATATTTAATCAATCTTTTGGAATAGGTCCATCATAATCTGCAATCAAATACATAATACTGGCAATGGCTACCACATTATCATCCATATCTTCTGGATCCATCATCCACATAGAATCACCAGCAGTGTGATGATAAGCGAAATAGAAATCATGATTTTCATTATCAGCAATTCTATTGTTCATCATAGGAGTTCCTGTGATCTCAGCCAAAACCCCACTATCGACAGATTCTCCATCATTTGGGTATACGCGCTCAGCCCCAATGCCAGTTAAATATTCTTAAGCCAAATATGTAACTAACTGGCTATAAAATTAATATAAGAAGGAGCTTACGTAAATTATTATCCAGCTGTAATGCCAAATCCATATGGTTTGGTAGATCCTAAGTCTGATTCGAATGCAATGATGTGATTTTCTTTACCGTGATTAAGAGCATAGTGAAATCCTCCATTGTTTTTCTGGCCCATCTCTTCACCACTCCAAGCAATAAATCTTATAGTTCTCTTTGGTTTGAGTCCCAATGAATTTAAGACTCTTAGTGCTTCTAGGCAGACAATAACACCACCACCATCATCATTGGCTCCTGTTTGTGATCCAACGTCCCATGAATCCCAATGACCACCCATTAATAAGATCTCATCTGGATATTTGGATCCTTTGATTTCTGCAAAGAAGTTATCACTAGTTGTTTTATATTACTGTCCTCCTGTCTTAATCTCCACTACAACCTTTTGACCTCTTTGTCTCATTCTGTCTATCATATCGGCATCTTCAACAGTAATTGCAACTGCAGGTTTTTTGATATTTTCATAATCCGTCATTCCCTTTTAAATTTAAAAAAAATACATACCGTATGTGGTGATGCAATTGAAACGCTGGCCACACTTCTGATCATCGTACCAATGGCTCCTGCTTTTTCTGCCTCTGTAGGTCCTGCAAATCTGAATGCTACGGCTGATCCATATCCATTCCATTCAAAATTGTAGCATACAATCTTTCCTCTCACATCCTTCTGTTTCAATTCCTCAAATGAATGAACAACCTCCACTTCTCCCTTCACAGTCCCAGCAGGTGTCCATCCAAGGCCAATCATGTTCAATTTTTAAGGAATCTACCTTGGCTCGTACAATGTAACACTTTCTTCTCCTCTCATCCAAGATGTGATCTCGCCCAAATTCTCCTTCCACACTCTGTCAAATCCCATTTTCTCGATCTCCGAATAGAGTGCATCTACTGCATCAGCCATGCTCTCTGATCCCCATAACCTGGGACCAAAGGTATCTACATAATATGCCAATCTATTGTAAGCTGAGTGGTAATGTTAGGTTTGGGGATTCTTTATTGATTCTCGTATTTACTTGTATATATATCATCTAAGATTACCTAAATCACTCCTTCTGTCATTTTGTCTTTTACACTCCTCAACATTAGAGCATTCACACAAAATGCGAATACTAGTAATATAATAAATTTCATATTAAAATAATTCTAAGAATTAATCGCAATTAATTCAATACTTTTATTCAAGGAAATTCTGAATGGAACATTTGAGTGTTCTTAAGATTCCTTTATTTTAAGAATTTATTCATAATAATACAAATTATGATTCAAAGGTCGTCGAAAGCAAAACGCTTACTAGAGGAAGGACAGTAAAATCTCACTCTCAAAAAGTTGGTCAAATTTTCACATTATGAAACAATTTTCAAGTTTGTTTTCTTTCTTGTCTTAAGTAATTTTATACCATTTAGCTTTCCTAGTTGTTATCTCCCTATATAGTTTCGATATCATCTAATTTTAACAATTCCTCCAAGAAAAGAACTTTCGAAGATTCGATTGGAAGGACATTAAATGGCTCTTTATTGGGCTGATTCTGATACATGTATAGGTGTATTCTTAGCATTAGATTACTAAAGAGATAAATAGAATGCTTGCCACTGGCTACGTTGAAAGAAAGTTAGATTCAAAATATATAGGAACTGATCGATAATTAAGGGTCTAAAAAATTGTGAAATGGATTTATGACACTGTGTACTACAGCAGTGCTACTCTCTTCGCATTTATCACATTTCGAAATGAAAAATGGTTCCCAACCGAATTTGGTGGAACTAATTTTAAAGAGACTTTATATGATTTTCCCAACATCCCAGATGTACAATAATTGGTTAGTATCATATTAGAATCCTTGGGTTCCTGTGTATTATATGGTTCAGGCCTCAAGTCATGTGCATGCCTTATTGTTACTAATGGTTTATGGTACAAAAATAGAACTGAAATATTGGGAATACTTATTACACCACTCACTTGCTGTTAGTTTACTTTACTTTTCAACAATGTATAACTGCGAGAATATTGGAATTGTGGTTCTACTACTCCATGATATCAGTGACATATTCTTGGCCTTAGGAAGAGCATACGGAGATCTTGGAAAGACCAAGATTTTAGTCTACCTTGGGTTCTCCTCTATATAAATATCTTGGTTGTACACAAGAGTGTATGTGTTCCCATTAAAGATTTACGATTGCATATTGAATCATCCATAATTCTTGCCTTATTGGTAATATTTATCAGATATCTTTAGGGATAGAACAAAACATGCCTATTACAATCAAATTGGGTTGATGGTATTACTCTTCGGGATGCATGTTTATTGGACAATATTTATGGTGAAAGTAGGATTGGGCATTTTCTCATCCGGTCGTTATAAGAATATTTATGATAATAGAGAAAACAAGTTAGATCACAAGAAAGAAAATTGAAATATAATATTATCAATTCTTAATTTCAATATCAAAATTAATTTGTTAATTAAAATTCTATACTCAATTACTCATTATAATTTAAAATTTCACTGTAATTAATAAACATAATTGTTTTATATGGTAGTGATTAATGTTCTTATTAATAAGTAGTTGAAACGTATAAAGGTTAATAAAATGGATCCACCACCATATTACATAGTTTTATTGCTGAAATAATATAGCATTCTTTCTTTCTCTTACTTGCTTCAATATTGGAACTCCATTAATATTAATGATTAAATTAACTCTATATAACTACTTTTAATATAATAATCGATAAGAATTAATTTTAATATTTATTATCTCGTAGTTCCAATCTCTGAATTTCTTCATTTATGGGTTACTATTGTGAATCAAAAAAATACACTCTGATAGCTCTTTCGATATTATGCATGTCATAGATCTGACTAGAATGTATCATCGTTATCTCTCAAATGACAAAAAAAGTTCCTCCTTCTGGGAATGGCTGTATTTAAATAAATATAAACATTAATTAAATGAGTAGTACTAATCGTGCCTTCCGGATGAAATAAATGTAGAGTCCAAGGATGTTTTCTGATCACCCACTTAAAACATTACCTGATGAAAGAACAACGACGGTTTTCAACCAATCTCGAAAAATGGAATCACAGTCTAGTTATGATAATGTTAACAATATTCACTTATGCAAAAGGCTATTGAAAATCGACTCTACCACATAGAGTAGTTAGCGGAATCATTGAAGTCCAGCACTTCAATAGAATAGACCAGAATTATGAGTAGTTTGCAGGAGATTGCCAAAACACTTAAAAGCATTTCTAAAACTGAGATTGAATTAAACTAAAAGAACAAACAACTTGATCATGTTACCATGGAGGCTGTTATGTAAAAATAAACAATACAAAAATTAAAGGACNTACTTATTACACCACTCACTTGCTGTTAGTTTACTTTACTTTTCAACAATGTATAACTGCGAGAATATTGGAATTGTGGTTCTACTACTCCATGATATCAGTGACATATTCTTGGCCTTAGGAAGAGCATACGGAGATCTTGGAAAGACCAAGATTTTAGTCTACCTTGGGTTCTCCTCTATATAAATATCTTGGTTGTACACAAGAGTGTATGTGTTCCCATTAAAGATTTACGATTGCATATTGAATCATCCATAATTCTTGCCTTATTGGTAATATTTATCAGATATCTTTAGGGATAGAACAAAACATGCCTATTACAATCAAATTGGGTTGATGGTATTACTCTTCGGGATGCATGTTTATTGGACAATATTTATGGTGAAAGTAGGATTGGGCATTTTCTCATCCGGTCGTTATAAGAATATTTATGATAATAGAGAAAACAAGTTAGATCACAAGAAAGAAAATTGAAATATAATATTATCAATTCTTAATTTCAATATCAAAATTAATTTGTTAATTAAAATTCTATACTCAATTACTCATTATAATTTAAAATTTCACTGTAATTAATAAACATAATTGTTTTATATGGTAGTGATTAATGTTCTTATTAATAAGTAGTTGAAACGTATAAAGGTTAATAAAATGGATCCACCACCATATTACATAGTTTTATTGCTGAAATAATATAGCATTCTTTCTTTCTCTTACTTGCTTCAATATTGGAACTCCATTAATATTAATGATTAAATTAACTCTATATAACTACTTTTAATATAATAATCGATAAGAATTAATTTTAATATTTATTATCTCGTAGTTCCAATCTCTGAATTTCTTCATTTATGGGTTACTATTGTGAATCAAAAAAATACACTCTGATAGCTCTTTCGATATTATGCATGTCATAGATCTGACTAGAATGTATCATCGTTATCTCTCAAATGACAAAAAAAGTTCCTCCTTCTGGGAATGGCTGTATTTAAATAAATATAAACATTAATTAAATGAGTAGTACTAATCGTGCCTTCCGGATGAAATAAATGTAGAGTCCAAGGATGTTTTCTGATCACCCACTTAAAACATTACCTGATGAAAGAACAACGACGGTTTTCAACCAATCTCGAAAAATGGAATCACAGTCTAGTTATGATAATGTTAACAATATTCACTTATGCAAAAGGCTATTGAAAATCGACTCTACCACATAGAGTAGTTAGCGGAATCATTGAAGTCCAGCACTTCAATAGAATAGACCAGAATTATGAGTAGTTTGCAGGAGATTGCCAAAACACTTAAAAGCATTTCTAAAACTGAGATTGAATTAAACTAAAAGAACAAACAACTTGATCATGTTACCATGGAGGCTGTTATGTAAAAATAAACAATACAAAAATTAAAGGACTAATAAGTAAATTCATGAGGATGTATATTTAGAATCATTACAAAAATGACAATGAGGGATACTTAAAACAGTTGAGTCTCTCCTAGTAGGATTAGCATAAGTTATGCAGGGATTTGCTGCAGTAGAAAAGAGTGGTGGAGGAACAGTATAAGAAAATCAAGTTCTTGGAGAAAAGGATTGAAATGATGTTGGAGAAGAATCTATATGTAAGAATTTTCCATTGAGTTTACGATAGTCTCACTCCGAAGAGCTCAGGAATACATTGTCAGAATTGATCAGGGATAATGAGTAACTCAAACGGGATTTAGTAAAAAAGGAGAAGGAGAATGAAAGACTCAAGGATTTAAATTCCAAATTAATTTAATAAAATAATAGATTGACAAAAAAGTTAGATTCCTTAAAAACCAAGAAAGTCGGAGTTAAGGAAACTGTAACTGAAAGCTAATAGATTTCTAATTATGCCTTCAATCCCAATTCCTTACCAAACAATCTAGAATTCCGATTGAATGATTTGGATAATGACGATTGTGATTTCTTATTGGATTTAATTGAACATGGGCCAGAAGTCTTTACAAATCAAGTTGTTACACTCGATTCTGTACAACAAAAGAAGGATCTAATCAATCTAGTGGCATGTACCCCTTTATCTGTAATCTAATAGCTCAATTTATAAGTGCAAGAGATTTCTCTGAAAAAATAAATCAAATTATGAACGAATTTATAACAATGATCAGTTACAAGAGCATTCAGGATTTTCAAATACATGTTAGCAAAGCATTTCGATCTATTTTTGGAACTGAAATAGTCCATCTATGGATAATTGACGGTATGACATGTCGAGCTCAGACTTATGATTGCAATGGAGCTCAACACGTTGCCTTATTAACCGATGGAGTCTTTAGCTAATTAGTATTTGAGGATTACGGCATAAGAAGTCCATCGAAAAAATAAGAACTGCTCTATATAACAGAGAACAATGAAGTTTTTGGCAAAAACTTTCTCTTACTTCCTATTATGGGAAATAGTTCGAAGCCTTGTGGAATATTGGAAGTAAATTCAACCATCATATTCATAGATTCAAAACATCTAAGAAAATTTATTCTTAGATTCTCAATATTATGGGTTATTGATCAATATGTTAAGTAAGTCAGTCGTGTAGAGTATTTTGGATTTCGAAGCTTTAGTTAAAGAACTTAATTACAGGGATCTCTTCTATAGATGTTTCAATAGGTTGATCCAATGTAAGGATAAAGACCATTTTTGTGCCGCATTACAAGAATCTGCAATGTAAATATTTCAAATTGCTTAAACTAAATTGTTATTCATTGAGAATAATCAATTTTGGATTTAAGGGAGATCTTATCAATTACAGGCTGGGTGTGCTTATTAAATTTATTTAAAAGGCAAGCCTCAAATATTCACTTAAATTACAAGGCAAGATCATTTTGATGAAAATACAGACATCTCCTCAATATTACCTGTGTTCATTGCACCAATCTATTTGAATGACTAAGTTTCAGCCATCCTACAATTTATACTAAAGAGGAAATAAATGATTGATAAACATCCATTTGGAAATTAGGCTAATATTGGGTTCAGATTAGACACAATTGATTAAGACGCCCAGAAGTTTTACGAAATAGTATAGAATGCTTTTTAGATTGTATTTAGATGAATTTATATATATATATAATGTTTATTTATTTAAGTATCTAAATCAAATTAAAATTCACTTTTATTATTCTTGATTTTATTCAATCTATGATAATGAATCAAATTAGGAGGGTTATCTCATACTTCTATCTAGGTTCTTTTAACTCTATCCAATTTGTAATCTCGAGAATTCTGATTAAGGATTTGACAGATCC
This sequence comes from Paramecium octaurelia, assembly GCA_905182995.1. NCBI lineage: Eukaryota > Ciliophora > Oligohymenophorea > Peniculida > Parameciidae > Paramecium > Paramecium octaurelia. The sequence goes on from CAJJDP010000132.1 coordinate 269,758, forward strand.
AAATTTCTCTTGCTCATTGGATCATATTTAGATTACTATTTAGATGTTGGATCATTGTTTTTGAGATTTCTTTGTGATGTTGGATCCTTATTGGAAAATACTAAATTTGAATACGCTTGAGACTAAACCTAAGGATTCGACCCAAGTGATAGCACTTTGTTAGATTATCGATTAGATTGATATGGTTCAGGTACATTTTTATTTTAGTACATCTTTTATAGTTTTTCAAGTTCCTCATCATAATTATAGACTGAGGATCTCGAGAGACTGCTTTTAGAAGTTTCAAATTTCCATGCATTTTACATCTCTTTGATTTCAGTTTTAGATAAATCTAATTAATCCAGAATGGTTTTCTGTTTTCTGATTTCATCCACTTATTGATCAGTCTTGAATTCAAATGGATCAATAGTCAAATTGACATTAGCAAATTAGAATTTGTACTCATGTTTGTTTTGTTAAATTTAGAATCTTTAATAATCTTCTTTCCTTTCTTGAAGCTTGTTTTTTATTGGGATGATATCTTACAACTCCTTCTTTTGATTATATAAGGCAATCTCTAACTACTGATTTTATTCTACTATCTTTTTTTTGGTAATAGCTTGCAGTTTCAAGATTTCTTGCTTTTGTACTTCTACCATTCCATTTAAAGCAGTGTCCTTCAATCGTTGATTGTATTCATCAATTAATTTATAGTATTCTTATCTATCATTATTGTAATAATATTCCATTAAATAATCTAAATATTCCTTATATCTTTGGAATTTAACTTAAGTGAGGTACTCTTGGGCTATCTATTCATCAAGAGGATTATACTTGGTTTATAATTTCATCTCGTATTGTTGCATCTTCTCATCCTATTCCCTCTTCAATTCCTCCAAGACTTCTTATCTGATTTGCTATTTGGCATCTCTCAGTAAGTTTTCAAACTCTTATTTGGTTATTACATCTTCATTAACTCTATGGTCTCTTCTTGGAATTTCTTGATTGTAGATTTGCTATTTCAAAAAGGATTAAGCATTCATGGATATCCCTGATTAAGAGCTGCTTAATGATTAATTCACTTAGTTCTATCCCATCAGTGATAGAATACTAATAGAACTATCAGGACTGGTTGGTTGATTAAATTTAATGATTGACTCATTCCTGGATTTGAATTCGTCCTTTATTTTATTCACTTTTTCAAATGAATCTGAATTCATTTACTATTTCCATTCATCATAACTTAACAATTTGTCCATCAATTTCGGTTATTGCCTCTGTTGATTGGTGATGTAAATATTTTCGTTGTAGCATTTTTGAATGAACCATTTAATTTTCTCCAATAATTACTTAGCATCTGATGATCTGATCTTGATGTTTTCTATTCTCTCCACATTGTTGCTCTCATCCATATATTTATAGATAAAATCCAGCAATAATGCTGATCTGATCAAGGCTGTAGCATCCTACTTGATTTCCTTTAACAGACAACACTCGACAGAAAAGGTCTACTGAAAATAATGTAAGATAGTTCTTGTCACTATCTCATGATCATTAAACCTACTTTGAGGGTGAGTCTAAGGATCCAAAATGTAGCACCTCCTCTTTGAAAAGTGTATTATATACAAAAAGTACATGTCTTTGTAGGAAGTGATAGCTATGACTTGATCGATTATTGACTTGATATTGAAATTTTCCTTCAAATTCTTCAGCTTATAACCTCTTTGTATTGGAATATTCTTTATTCTATCAAACTGAGGCAACAATTCAAAATAGCACATTTAAAACTCAAGATGATAACTGTTGTCCTTAGTTTAGAATGCTTCGTAGTAATTGAGTAGAAAATTAATGTAGTAATGCTAACAATCCTCACTGTATTTCAAAGCACTTCATAAGCTAAATAATCAAACTTACAAGGACTTGAATGTAACATAGTTTGGCCCCAATTGTAAGCAGATAACGATATTCCCAGGAATTGGCTTATCTTCTTTGGAGAGTGGCTGAAATTGATTAAGTTTTAATAATTACATTATATAATGGACATTCCAATAAATAACTTCAAGAGTCTGATTCTATTTGACTAATCATATCAAATTACAATTACTGCCGAAGAAAAGTACACCTTGTAAATAATCAAATAGACTTTTATATCTTCAACCTAAATCCTATGATTAATGGGATTAAAAAAATTTGAGGAACTAAAGTTTTTGGTTATCTAGTGAGCCAATTTTTGGAAGAGATGTGGCATTTTTTGCAAGAATTCCTATTGCTAAATTCATTCAAACAACATATGCGAAAGAAGGAGAGTAAAAAGTTGAGAAAATGAAAAATTAAGAGAATGATAGATATAGCAACCAAAAAATAGAGAGATGAGACAATAAATAAAGGAAGAATCAATGAAATAATCAAAGGTTATCCATCTAGATCTGATTGGTTGATCCCATCGCCATCGTAATGCAGCTATTTGATAAATTAGTTTTAATTATAATAAATAAATGGAGTTTTTCGAGTAATTCAACAAAAAGGAAATAACAGAAGAGCAATTTGTAGAATAATTGTAGACTCTAACCACAAAAATATAAAAGAAAAGCACATTGTCTCCAGAACAAATTCTTTAAGTAAATTAATAAATAGATAAAATTGACGATTCATGTTTCAATTCTAATGTTGAATTATTCATTAAATTTGCCCTCTATTTATCTAATCGAGGAGTCTATGAGCTTTTGTATTAATTGGGTTGGGATAAGATCCTATATCAAAAGGATAATGCAGATGCAAATTTATTAGGATTATACATCATCAAACGTGTATATCATGCTGAAAATCATAAGGTCCTCATTATCTTTTTAAACGAGTAAAACTACTATTGATAATTATTAGTATATTACGGCAATAAAAAACAGTTGAAAAGAAGTTTGTACTTCTAGAAATATTAGTATAAATACTTCCAAAAATAGAGAAAAGAGAAATCCATTTAGCAGTCATTTTTCCAGTTATACTGATGGTTATCAATGAAGGATTACAGAAATTCTTGAAATATAAATAATAGCAAATTCAAAACGATTTGAATGAGGACAATAAGTTCACCAAATTGTATATGAGCAATTTTCAAAATTGGACTGTCTCATTCTTCAAAAGAATATTCGATTCAATCAAAAAGTTCCCTGAAATCAAGGCTTAATCTGTAGCCATACGAGAATTATATGGGATTGATACCAAATACGATTATTTTGATAATTAATTAAGTAGAAAACCTGAAGATCCAAAGTTAATTGTGAAACATTACACTTTGTTATTCCTATCGGATCTTATCTAAGGAATCTTGGAATCTGAGTAATCTATGAAGGACTCCCAATTGGATCCAGAAATAATATAGACACTACTCAATCAAGCCAATCAAATGACTTATGAGATTCATGACAATAAATTGGAAATAATAGAAAACTATATTAATTGGATCAGGTTTAGCATTTAATTTGATTAAGAATTGCCACAATAATACCAACATTATTCAAGTGAATAAACATACAATCCTGCATTTGTATGTTATTTAACAAGAGAATTATTGACAACTAGTAATTTAGAGTCAATATTGACTGTGGATTACAAGTTGAAAATTCTAATTGGAGTGTTGTATGAATAAAAGAAACTATCAGCTTTGAAATGTGATATATAAACAAAGCTAATTGATTTAATAGTGAAGTACTTGAATTTAAGAGATGTTTCAGTAAAGCTGAGAGCAGCTAATCATTTTACAACTCCCTTTGATATCATTATTATGTTAATAATGGAGAAGGCAGGATCAGGATTGGCAGATGAAACACCTTACCTTTCTGCCTGGAAATAAGCTTAAACTTCATTTTTACCTGAAGTTTGGACAAGGATACTAGAATAATGCATCAATAAATCTCAAAATTATGTTTTGCTTTCACATTTAGTAAATCATTTTAGGAGTGCCATTTCAAAATTAGACAACCAAATATTATTGAAAATATATGATATTCTCATTCAAACAATTTATAGAAAAGAGATCGGAAACATAGATGCTAAAATATTATTATTTGATTCAGCCACACTTTTAATTCAATAGTTGGTAATTATTTGCAAAACTACTAGGTTAGATTTTGAAAAAGGCGGATTTCCAAAAGATGTTTGAATAGAAGTGGAAACCTTTGTTAAAGAAATACGAAAAGGACCTACAATAATCCATCGATTATTTAGAGACAAGAAAGAAGGAAGGGGATGAATCAAAATTAAAGGATGATTAAGTGTTTTAGGCAATTTTGGGATAGGAGAGAAATTTAAAAATTGCTTATTATAATTTGAGTAAGGTATTGGAGTGAAAAGGTGAATTTATATATATATATAAATATTAATCATTAATTCAAATAATTTCTATTAGAAATTTGGACTCCATGAAGATGAAAGTCTTTAGTTATTATAGCCAATTCAATGTGAATGTTTCCAGTTGATTCAACTTTAAAACCAAATCTGCTTTCTCCAGAAAATAATAAATCTCTATGAACCAATTCAGGATAAGCTCCAATGAGTTTGTCGAAGAAACTAGCCTCTGGTCTCCAACAAGCTAATGATGGATAAATTGATTACGAATATCAAATTAATATTCTCCAGGTTCTATGGGAAGGGAAGTGAGACCATAACCGCCAAGAGAATTCCTGCCATGATCATCAACTTCCCAAACTTCCACAAGCAATTTTGGCCATCCTCTAACCGATTTGGTCACATAATTCAAATCAATGGGATGTTCAAGAGGTATAAATTTTGAATTCTATGAAGATGATTAAAATGTTTCCCCTTCTTCCTATCCTGATATCTTCTTCCAGTGATCTCCAGCTCTGAAGAAATACTTGACATAGAGAGAAGAGTGATTAAAATTGGTGGCTCCAGCTATTTTGCCAACTATGAAAACCTGTGGACTGTCTGCAGACATTTTAATAAATTGTATAAAAAATATATTAATCAAAAATGTAATACATATATATATGAGATATGGTATGTATGACAATTCTCATTCTTATTCTTTATTGCCTTCATATTCGTAATTTGGTATTTGGTCATCAATATGTTGAGCCAAGGACACACTCAAAGGCATATCACCATATTGAAGAACCCTGTCTGTAATATTGAAATTCTCTTAATCCTCAAGTACTGATTCTGTTCTATTGACAATTGTAGTAGGGGTGTTCTTTTTTCTATTTTTTATTTCCTGTTTCTTGAAATAGACTGCTATCAACATAAACAGCAATCCAGCGAAAGAGTAGTACATCAAAGTGATGACAGCCACCTTTGCACTATATCTTTCCATGAGAAATCCATAAATGGAAGGTGCTGGTAAAAAGCCAAATAAATTCTAAAACATAGTAGTATTTGAATTCGCAAAAGCCTTCAAGTGTTTAGGAACAGATGACAACATGATTCCCATCAAAGGAGGAACTATTGCTCCGCCAAAAAACAATAGGAACCAAACACATAATGCTCCGAACCAAAATGTCTCTGTAAATGGAACTGGAGCAGCACTCAAACAACAAATAAAACAGTAAACTACACAAATGTAAAGTGACTTGGTTCTTTCATAACCTCCTAATTTCTAAGCTATCAATCCTCCTGTTATACAACCGAAAACTGGCCCTGTTATTGAAACTACTGCAAAAACTATATTAACAGTTTTCTAATTTTAATGCATCTCGATTATCATGTAATCAGTCATCCAAAATTGTATCCCTGTCACTATAAAGTACAATATGCTGATCACGATTGTACAACACAACCATAACCTTATCGAATATAATTCTTTCATCATCTGTAAATATGATTTATGGGATGCCACACTCAAGATTGAAGCTCCCATGTCCTCTGGGTTCACTGACTTTTTTTCTACCTTACTCCTTTTGGCTCTCTTTATTTCGAAATCCTTTGTACTTACAAAACAAATAAAAAATATTGCACATGGAATTAACAATACCACTTAAGCATAGAATGCTATTTGCCAAGTCCATATGTTTGAAATCACACTTGACAACACATACCCAACAAATATCCCCAAAGGAATCACTCCTTACAACATTGTCAACCAGATTGTCTTTGATTCTTCACCAAAGTTATCGACCCACACGGGAAAATAAATCATCATAGGGGCCTAATCAATATGTCACCCATTCTTACTTGTGCACAACCTGTTAAGAATCTACTCAAATAAAACAGCCAACTGCTCTTGTAATGTTGAGGAAACATTAACAAAGAACCCAACATTCCAATGTAACTAATTGAGATTATCAACTTGGCATTAAAATGTATAAATAGCTTCCCTCCAAATAATCCAACCAGCGATATACCAGCATAAACTAGTGATCCCAAATATCCCAATTCTTCAGCACTCAAATTCAGAGATGCCTCAATCTATTGAGTTGCTACGAAAATTATATTAATATCCAAATTACCTGCAGGAATGATACCATGGTCTAAGTTTATAAGGACATTTGTGCTAAGGATTAGAGAAAATATCCACTTATACTTAATTTCCATTATTTATTTTAACTAATTTTAAAATCACGTTATGAATTGCATAAATTTCATTATAAAACCCATTACTTCTGGATCCCTTCATTCTAACATATACTATTACACAACTCTATAACTCGTCTGACTAATACATAAATGAGAAACAAATAGCAAATAAGTTTTTTATTAAATCTTTTAAATATATAATATTATTAATCAAATATTAATCAAAATAAAACTAAGAAGTTTTCTCTATTTAAGGTTTTATTGACTTTAACTATTTTAGGAGACTCCATAATTCAGTTTCATTAAAGTCGATTCAAAACTCATAACCTATCTAAGAAATTATCATGAATAAGCTATAGTTATTGTAATATAAAATGCTTGTCACAATTTTTAAGAGTTAAATTAATTTTCAATACTTTACCTATTATTTTCTGATGCAGTGGAATGTAATTCATATGGTTCTTTTAAGTGTACTAAGTTCTTCCTTGATGAAATAATCTTAAAAAGAATAATGAAAATTATAATTTTAGTATTATTATTTATTTTAAATGGGAGATAAGAAGAAAAAGGGAGATCAAGTAGAAGATTTCTCGACAGAATAATTAAATAAATTATATCGGAAGCGCTGTGAGATTAATGGAGTTCCTCTGTGCAAAATTTTCAAAGAAAGGTTGGAGGCTGTATGCTCGGAAGGAGAACATTTATAAAATGTAAAACTTTGGGAAGAAATGGGACCTGTCGGGGTTAGATCAATGATGGAGTCATTCACTGAAATAGGCTATAAACATTTGAAATAATTGAGATTGTGGAGAGTGAAATGTCAGGATGAAGGAGTCAGAACAATATGCATATATATTGATAAAGTTAGATTACTCGAAGTTTTAGATCTCTTAGATAACTAAATTGGGGTTTTAGGTATTCAGCGCAACTATCTTAGGGTGTAAATTCTTAGCAGACATTCTACATCCTAAGTGCGAAAGTAAATTGGTAAAACTGAAATTGGATCACAATCAAATAGGTTCAGAAGGTTTGGCTGAACTAGCTAAGGGGCTAGCTATGAATAACACTTTGGAAAGTTTAGCACTGAATTATTGTGGCATAGAGGCTGAGGGGGCCAAATACCTCTAGGACATATTGGCCAATGTTAATAGCAAGTTGTATAAATTAAAATTGAGTGGAAATCGTCTTAAGAATGAAGGAGCATATGAATTATTTAGAGCGTTGGAAATTAATAACACTCTAGAGAGAATTAAGTTAGCGGATAATCAATTCCATTCAGATCCAAGTGATTCAGCCTTGATAAATAAAATCCTCTCTACTTTTGAATTAAATAAAACACTTGGATATTATGATCTCAAATTCAATTTACTCAGTGATCAGGGTATATGCATATATATCATAAGATGCCACTAGGATAATCCCATTAATCGAAAAAAATAAATCTATATTCTTCATTGAAATTTCAGATTAAATATCCAAGCCTTTGACTGATAAATTAAAATCACTTACGAAGAAAAGGAAGCCAAAGAAAAAGAAGAAGAGCAAAAAGAAGAAGTGAATAAATAATTACAAAAAATATTATGGATCATGTTATTTTTTTGTATCTGATAAAATATATCTCCTCTAAAGTTTCATACTATAACCGACGTGGCGAAACCTTCTTTATTTACTCAGATACCCTTTTTAACTGGATTTTCAGCATTTGATTTTTTCTTTCAATATTTCTCATATGCTAAGGTTTTTTTTAATATCTATCTGAAGGTATTTGATTTGAATATATAAAAGAAAAGTACTTTTTGCAATTATCCTCAGTTGAGCATGTAACCTCCTTATTTAGACTTAATGATCTGTAATCATAAATTTAAGGTAGCGATAAATGTTCATCATGTTATACGGCTAACTTTTTTTTATAATAATTCATAAATAGTATGAATATATATAATTATCATATAAAGACAGCTTATTTTTTCATTGGAGCATCTGATTAAGGTTATTATTGCTATTGTTATTGCTATTATTATTGCTATTGCTGTTTTGGATATTTCTACTTCTCTATATCTATATTCATACAACAATCTTTATAGGTTTTATTAGAGCCACAATTGCATTTTTTATTCTTTTTTTACTTTAGTTAATATTTTTGGAGCTCTGCTTGTTTCATCGCCTCTTTTGCTGCCTTTTCAGCTTCTTCCTATTCTCGTAAGGCCTACAAATATTCCCGTTCTTCAGGATCCTCAATTTACTCTAAATCATCGAATTAATCAAAGTTATCCTCATTTCCCAAAGGAGCCTATTAAAATGTATCCAATATTCCTTCAAATATATCTAGTGGGATTGGTTCTGCTCTTATATTACTATCGTCTCCTAACATTCTTACAGAACTGTAATGTTCGGCAACATTTTCTATTAGATGATATGCTAAATGAAGTGCGTCTTTCTAAAATCACTATGATCAAACCATTACCTCATTCAATGGTCTTTCATCAGTCATTGACTTGATAATCATACAGGGTCTTCCTTTCATATGAATGAAAAAATTCACATCCAAAGCTTAAGACAAGGCTTGCAATTCCAAATTACCTCCCCATTCTCCATCAGAAGACATCTCTTTCAAGTATTAATCGAAGGTCATGTCATCTTCAATGAAGAGTCCAAAGAAGTCTTAATTCTCTTGCATTGTTTAAACTGCTAATCTTCGTAATTGTTTATGATATTTTTCATCTCCGTGTAGTACATCTGCAATCGATCTAAAGAGACAATTTCCATCTCCCTCCACATCTCTAATTTAGAGTCCCAATTGATTCATTTCATCTTAAAACTCTTAAAAGTTTTTGACATATCCTAAGCGATTATCTTTTATTTATCATACCTTTAAGTGAACGGGCTTATCCTCTCTGTTTTTTTAGTTACTTCTTTGTTTGTCTTTGTTGTTGTTTCTCCTTCTTCATTTACTACTGTTTTTCATATTTTTACTAGTTTTTGCTCTTTTTCATAATTCTTTATTATTAAATTTAATGAGCAATATTTATAAAGGGACTTTGCTTTTTTATAGAAGGATGCTCAAAACCATGATGAAAACCTTTAATGGGGATCCAGAAATGTTCCATCGAGTGAGGATCGAATGTCGGAACAAAATCAAAGAAAATGCAAATGAGACTGATTAAATCAAAATACAGAATCACATTTTCTTTGGGGAGGAGGCTCGAGAATTCTTAGAAAATCATTTGATCTCTGGAAAATTAATGCCGAATGGAAGATATCGATTTAAAGCCTAACCTCAACACAGTATGAATGATCCAATAAAGCAATGAGTTTTAATTTGTTTGATTAACACAATTAAGAATAACTAGAATTACTATTTGATATATTTTATAAAAATAATAACTTTGTTGAAATTCTCAATTTCTTTATTTAAATTAATAAAAATATCTCAAAATTGTGGCTCATGTAAAAAGGATTTCAAAAATAAATGAATTTTATAATTTATTTAAATGCAACAGTTGAGGGGTAGCCATTTCTAATTAGGACAGACGGATCAAAGTAAACGGTTATAGAATTTCCTTAGAGAATCAATTCACATCAATGATGAAAATGAATTATCAAGGAGATTAAGTGAGTAATCCAAGTGGAAAAGGAGACAAATTAAATCTGAAGGGAGTTCATTTTCAATTAGGAGAATCCAAACGTAATTTTTATGTCAAACAACATGACAGCATTATATAGAACTACTTTTAAAGCTGACTTTTAGGGAAAACAAATTGGAGAACCTGCTACATTGAATTAAGAAAAAAAAAATGATTTAAGAACCAACCATTTTGTTCTTGGTCATCAAGAAGCTCAATAAGTCTCTGTCACCAAGGCAACCTATAATGAAAAACCATTGCAGCCAGGTTTATAAAATGAATAAGAAAGTACTCTCAATCTATTATCGTTAGTTCAAAAGACCAAAATGAGATCTCACCATCATCACTTTGCAGAAACGACTCACAAAATGATGTAGTCCAATTACTATGAGCAATACTAGCCTCAATAATTAGAACCAAAACAAGATGTTGCAGAGAGAGCAAGATAACTCAGAGTTTCAAACATATTTCTTGGCCAAGAAGTAACATTTCTCTTTAAAACTAATTAGTAACTTCCTATGATTACTGCTTCATAAGAATATCACAACAAGAAGGAAGGAGGATTGTAGCCTTCTTTTTAATCAGCCTTCCAAACCAAGAATTTCAATTTAGGTACTGCACTACCTGAGTACCAAACTATCAATTAAGAATATTATTAGAGATACCAAGTAACTTCAAATCCGTTTGCTGAAGAGAATAGATAAAATTTGAGGGGTAACCAATATTCGAATATCATATTAGCTACTCATTTCACCTTAGGTAAAGACAATCAACCTTACTCATCAGAAACTAAGTCCCATTATAGACCTTACTCTGAAAATCATGTCAAATTTCCAAATAATACAGTTCCATTATAAAGAAGTCATTTTACAATTGGAGATCCTAGATTTATGAATCACAAGACTTAATCTTTGTATACGAGTACAATGAAACCTCCTGAATTGTCATCCAGTTTTCAAGCTCGTGATCAATAGATGGACAGAGGGTCCAATTTCTAAATTGGCAATTAGAATATAAGATATAAATCAGAAATGCAATCCAAGTATTTTTATAATTTTGACTGCATTTTCTAGTTTCAACAATCCATTAGGATAAGCTGCTCAATTAACAGATAAATAATTGAAAGACTTGAGATCCTCTCATTTTGGATTGAATGATCATAGTGGCAAGAATACTTATGTGACCACTAAACAGATGGAAGCTCTTAATTATCAATAAGGATATCCTAATAAATTAGATCCCCTTGCTAGTGCCAATCTGAGGTATAATTAGAAGTTATTGAGATAGATCACATCATTTTAACTTAGGACAAAATAGAGATGATTTAATATCATAGACACATGATATCCACAGACATTTGGATGGAAAACCAAATGTTTTAAATTAATAGTAAGCGAATAATTTAAGAAGACATCATTTTTCATTGTCATGATATCATTATTTAAATAGAACTACATTCATCCTTTATTAGGTTTTGGTGTAAGCTATTGCAATGTAAAATCAAAATGCTATCTTAATTTCTCAAGAGAGGTATTTGTTTGCAAGGCAAATTTGTCTTGAAACCTTTTCTATTCCTTCAAAAATTTATCCTCCTATTTCTTCACTTTGATTCTCTTCAATTGATCTTATGAATCTTGAGCTAATTTCTTTTAATCCATTAATGACTACTGCAATAATACAACTCTTTGTTAATGTATTTCTAATTCTTCTAATAAATCAGTAATCGTTTATTTCTATATTCAAATATTAAATACATTGTTTAAGTTCTCTTATTTCAATCTTAGAACTTAGTCATCCATTTCGTTAAAATCATTCCTATACGATAAGGCTTTCTTATTATAATCTTCATCATCCTCATCTGAACTATTATAATAATATAAAAGTGTTTTAGCATGCTTTTCTAAATGCATAACAATATAAGTTAATTAAACAATAATAAATAAATATGTTTAATGTATATATGTCAATAACCCCTTCATAGATCTAGATCTTATTTCTTGCTCTTTTTAGACTTTTAGTTCCTCTTTTCAATTTCCTGTTTCACTCTTTCTAGATCCTAGAATATTTCATCCGTTATACCTTATCAACCTAATGGGAACCAGCTTGATGTTTCTTGGCCTTTTCGGCTAGAACCTTTTTGATATCAACTTTGTCATTGCTATTTCCTTATTCGGTTTATGGTTAAACTGGCTATTGTTGTTGCTACTAAGGTTGTTCTGGTTATTTTTCTGCAGGTGCTGATTCTTTATTTTTATTTTTCTTTTTCTTCTTCTTTTCTTAAGCTCCTTCTTCTTTACCGTCTTCCTTGTTATCTCCCTTTTAAGTAAATCCTAATTCATTTAATATTGCATCTAAATCTTCAGTCTCTTTCTTTTTTTACTCTTTCTTTTTTGGTTACTATTTTTCCTCTTACTATTGTTTTTATTTCAATACTTCATATTAACTACAAATTCTTACTTTGATATTAGTCTACTTATTCTTGTTTTTGCTCAACCTTTTATTCTGATTATTGTTCTGTGACAGTTTCCTCTTAGGATTTTTATACCTCCTACTCCTATTATTCGTTTTCTTCATCACTATTATACATCAAACCCTAGAAATTGTTTTTCTAAGAATATCAATGCATCATTACGCTTGGTTTAATTCTTCTTGCCTCTAATGCTGCTTATTGCTCTTTTTGTATTTATTCTGCTTATTTCTTTTGCAATTCCTTTAACTTGACCCACTCTGGCTTATTATTTTTGTGATAAGGCTTTTTAGCTTATTTCTTGAACTCCTTATTCTATTCGGATGGTTGAGCAGCTGGTTTAATTTCTTAATCTGGAGCCTTCTCAACAACGGGCTAAACTTAGTCTTCATCATCTGAGATTTCTGCCCAATTAACATTTGTTGCTGTGGTATTCTCAGTCATTTTAAGATATCAATTTTTAAATATTTATAATACTCAAACAAATTCAATTTTAAATTATTTTATCAAAGAATACACACCCTAATATACCCATTTATGTAAATCTTTATTATCGATTGTTTCACTCAACCATTGATTTCGCAATGAAAGTTTGAAGATTGGTATTTCACTTCTGAATTTATAATATTGTTAATCTTTTTTCATGAAGTCACTTGCAATTTGATTTTGAATTACATAGTTCATCAGCATATCAATCATCAGACTAAATAAAACAAAGGCTGAAGCCGTCTTAAATAAAATTTTAACTTAAATATTTTTTTGCCTTTAGCATTGAAATAATTCATAGTGTTAAACATAAAAGTCACTTATGCTAAATTAACAATCCTATTTTTATAGATAGAAGACTTGGAAACAGCATCAAGCACTGTTAGTATAAGGGTAGTATACAAGGTTGCCATCCTTGTGACACGAGTTCGAGTCTCGTACAGTGCAATTTTTTTTATTAATTTTTATAACTATTCTTTTATTATCTAATTATCTAATTACAAATCCCCACATTGATGTAATGTATTTTTTCCCTTTTTTCCTTTTTTTCTGTTTATATGTCATTAACTCGAATGGTTAAACGTAATAAAAATTAGACACATTAATTACTTCAAATTCAGAATTTTCAAAAAAAAGCTAAAAGAGTGAATTTTGAATAGTAATGATTTTTCGTATTATGTAAATTTGAGATTTATGACAAATGAATTCGAGAGAATATCTAAATTTATACCAAGATATATTTAATTTTTTTCAAGATCATACAGCCATCCTCCTTTTTAATTCAAATATAGCATATTATATTACAATTTAGAATTCTATTTTTTAATATAAAATAACATATTAGTTAAGTCCATTAAGTTTCCTTATTTTCATAAAATCCCAAATGGTAATATGAACTGAAGTAAGAACACTCTTGTAATAAACACCAAACTATGGAGTTTATGAGCAAAACTTATTTTCTTAATGTGTTTCAGCAATATATTGTATAATTAATAGTTCTAATATTAGGTAAAAATTAACAAAATAAAATAATTATTATAATTTTTATAATAATTATTATATATTTTATAAAAAGATATTATGCCACAAATATATTACGTATTATAATGATTATTCATATCCTCTCGAAAATATCTTGAATATATTATAATAAAAATTCAAATTCATGTACGTAAAGCCAATATCCTCTCTCACTCACATAGGCAGATACTATGTGCGCATCATAAAGGACTTGAATGTCATAAAACAGATCCCAGCTGGATCTACTGTGCTCGTCGGTGGATTCGGATTGTGCGGTATACCTGAATGCAGCATCAATGCCTTAAAGGAGGCTGGAACAAAAAATCTGACTGTTGTTAGTAACAATTGCGGAACAACTGATTTGGGATTGGGATTACTTTTGAACAATGGATAATTGAAAAGAGTGATTGCATCATATGCAGGAGAAAATCACAACCTTGCCAGGTAACATATAATATCCTAAAAATAGGTAATACTTTGATGGTACCTTGGAATTGGAATTAGTCCCTCAAGGCACTTTGGCAGAGAAGCTGAGAGCAGCAGGTGCTGGTATCCCTGCATTTTACACTCATACTGGTACAGACACAGTCGTTGAAAAGGGAGGAATACCAATCAAATACAAAAAAGGAGGTGATAGTGTAGAAATAGAGTCCAAACCAAAACCTGTATGAAAATTTCATTAAACTTAGGTTGAATACTTTAATGGAAAGAAATACATTAGAGAAGACTCAATCTGGGGAGACTACGCAATTATCAAAGCAAACATGGCTGACACCAATGGTAATCTCAAGTTTGTTGGGACAGCCAGAAACTTTAATCAAGATATGGTTAAAGCTGCTAAGGTGGTTATTGCTGAGGTCGATACAATCGTACCTGTGGGTAGCTTTGGTTTCGATGAGGCCCATGTCAATGGAATTTATGTTGATTACCTCTATCAAGGAAATAATTACTTAAAGACAGTTGAAAGACTTGTTTATGACTAGAGTGTGTATGACAAACATAAGGGTATTGATATTGATAATATTGTTTAGATATCAAACCACAAGGAAAATTGAATTAGACTAGAAACAGAATTGCTAAAAGAGCAGCCCAAGAGTTTAAAGATGGAATGTATGTTAACTTGGGTATTGGAATTCCAACTCTCATTCCTGCTTTCCTTGATAAAAGCATGACCATTCACTTCCATACAGAAATCGGAGCTATTGGAGTAGGACCCTATCCTAAATTGGGACAAGAATTGGGAGATCTCTAAAATGCAGGAAAAGAATCATGCACTCTCAATCCAGGAGCCACTACTTTTGAAAGCAGCGAATCATTTGGTATCATCAGAGGGGGACATTTGGATATGACTGTTTTGGGAGCCATGCAAATTACTAAACAAGGTGATATTGCTAATTGGGTCATTCCTGGAAAAATGGTTAAGGGAATGGGAGGAGCCATGGATTTGGTTGCCTCAGGATCCAAAGTGCTCGTTGTGATGGAACACACTGCCAAAGGAGAAGTCAAATTTGTTAAAGACTTACAATACCCAGCCACAGGAATGAATAAAGTCAGCTAAGTCATTACCGACAAGGCTGTCTTCGTTAAAAGGGATGGACAATTAGTATTGACTGAAATCGCAAGTGACACTACACTAGAGTGGGTTAGAGCTAATACAGGATTTGAATTAACAGTTGCAGACGACCTAAAATCCTTCTAAGTTTGATTTAATATAAAGTTTTTAATATATTGATAAACTCAAAAAATTATTTCTTCAATAAAATTGAATATGATAAATAGATAATCAGTCATACAAAAATCTTAGGTATTATTGAAAGTCTGTTTAAACCAAAATTTTCTATATGTTAGCTCCATAATCATTATGTTTCTGAATCAAATTGCTTAAATTATAATTCTCTATTCTTCTGTATCCCTTTTTCACTTCATTTAATCCTAGATAATTCTAAAAAATTACCACAAAACTAATCTAATAATCTAAATGATTTGTACATCAATTTGATTACCATGTCGTTTTTACTAAACACATTGCAAATCCTACCTTAAACACAATTCCATCTCCGTTTTTGAAGTTTTCTAGTGTCCACTATTCCCCCTAATATCAAAATTTCATTTATAGCATGTGAAGTATTAGAGAGATTATCGAGTTCTTTCATCATTTCATACATCACAGTAGAACCTACTGAATGGGCGATTATGTTAATTTAATAATCTCCAAATATCTTCTTACTAATTAAAAGGTGAGCCAAGTATCTTCCAACGCGTTTAGCTTCTTCCTAAGTTTATTCAAACGGGGCACTTGTCAAAGCCTTAAATCCATTTACAACTGCTTCCAATGGAGATTTTAAGATAATTTACTTAACAGCCTCCAATAGTTTCTCTTTTACAGTGTTTTCTTCTTTTGGATTATTCCAATTCAAAACTATAAGATTGTAGTCTCTTAATCCTTCTAATATACTGTTCTATGCCTCTATATCTGTAAACCCTGAAATGAATAGAGTGATTACAGAAGATTGCACCTACTCAGGAGATCGTTTTTCGAAATACATTCTCTCTGGAATAGTGATACTCCTTAGATGATCGTTTTATATCTAACTCAATAATAACTTTATTTAGCTTATCTAATTCTCCGTTTACGAAGCATTAGTCAAGTAATAGATCTCATTTCTTTTATAAAATGATTCCTAACTAAATTATTAAGATTGGTCTAGTTTGTCATAAAGTGAAATGGGAAAGTGTTGATCCTGAATTTTAATGTATATCTTAGTTTCTTATTTCTACTTTTCAAGTTACTTACTTATTTAATTCATTATATCTCCTACAGTGTTCTCGAAGTTGCTAATTAAACGACAATTAAAATATCCATAACTTGCTTCTTTCATTAGATTAATTATATTCATCAAAATAATTTTTTTGGCTGCTTGATATTAGGAAATAAGTAATTAATCATCCACAAAATGAGTACCATTTAAAAGAATAAATAAATCAAAAATTAACTATAGATTCTACTATTCAGTTATCACATTTTTCCAAAATTGATTAGCCTACTCTATTTCTTTACTGTAAGTATTTCGTAATTTAATCAGAGTTTATTTTACATCTTATGAACAATCTATTTTTGTAATTTCGGTATAGAAAGATAGGATAGCCAAGACATTCAAAATTTCTTATGATTCCGAATCAACTTGTAACAATAGATAAAATAATTCAGAAGCAAATTCTTTATTCTTAATTAAAAGGAACTCCTTTTTCTAAAAATATTAAGTGAACAGCTACCAAGATTTCAACTACAACTCCTCATATACCTTCTCATGTCTTAAGAAAATTTGAAGAGAAGATCTCACTTTGAATAGTTAATGATCAATTATTTTTGATGCATACCTTGATATTACAACATTGGACAATTAAAAATTATAAAAATTTTGTAATTCATCATGCAAATATTTATGGTTTTGTACAAAAAAGTTACGGATTAGATTCCTAACTTAAAATAAAGGTATGTTGTTTTCTTTAATTATTGTACAAGTTTCATCTAAGATGAGATTGTTTTACTCTTTTTTGTAAAATTATTTTATTGAATTGATTAACTTATTATAAATCTCTTTGTTTTGTTTTTTTGCAGCTTAAATTATGGATTCATAGACTGATGCTGAAATATCTTGAAAATTTTCACAAAACTCTTCAATAATGGATTCCTAATGGAATTAACCCTTAATGTACTCAATAAATAGCAACGAGAGTTCGTCAATAGATTAGTTCAATTGTTCTTCATTGAATTATTTTCTGTCTTCATTTTATAGATAATTAGCCGGATTTTTTGAAATCATTTTTAAGTTTATGATGCAACATTCAGAAGTTTCAGAATAGAATTCCTTACATATCTTAATTATGCTCAATTATTAATTGAAATGATAATTTGACAAGAAATCTTAAATATCCTTTTAACAAGTGTGAATCAATGATATTGACTTTCTTTTGATGGTTTCTAGATTAAATGACCCCTAAAATAACTACGAGTATAATATAGGATCCTTTGTTTAATAATTTTCCGCATTCTTCACCGATGCAAATTCAGGTCTGAATTTAGACGAAGCAATGCTATAAATTTCATATGCTGACTTTGTTATTGAGATGTAATCTTTGAATTTAGCAGGCAAAAATAGTGATGCAATTTCAAAGTATGGATTCATATTATGTATAAAATATATTATAATTTTTATTTTTTTTGTTCACTAATCTTCAAATTAACTTACTCTGACATTGCCCATTTTGCATCTAATATTTGATGTTAAATTTTCATTTAAATAAAAGAATTCAGGGTATTGATCAACTTTCTTACAATATGTTTATGCTTCTTTACTCAAATTCAATGTCAATTTTCAATTTTCATATTTTAATTACTCCAAAGAGCTTTATAAATTGGAATTTACTTTTCATATTCTTTACTATATAACGATTTATCAGTATCGTCATTTCTAATTTCATACCGTTAATTGTTTGATAAAACAATAAAATAAGAGGAAATCTTCAATCATAATCTTAGCATCGTTTCTTGAATAGATGCAATATTACTCCTGAATTGTTATACAAATATAATTTATTAATCATATATCCCTTATTCAATTGCATATCTCATATATCCACTTAATGTAACCTTATTAGAGTTTGATATCTAAAAAACTAAAAATTAATTAATAACATATGAAAATAAATTTGACTATGATATATCTTCAAGTAGGATTTATTTCTGATTTTCTAATTACACTTTCCTTGTTAAGTTATTATAGACTACTTTATTTTTGAATTGGTCTTGTCATTTGTTTAAATGGCTATCCTGTAAAACGCAAGGCAATCTGGCTTAAAAATGAAACTCTTGAAAGGATTTGTAAATGATATCACAAATTTTGAATTGGGAACCATCTTTATATATATAATGTTGAAGCGAACCCATTAAACAAGCTAAGCTCGAATAAAAAAATCATAAAATAAATTTAGTTAGAAGAAAAACGATGTATAACCTATAACCTATTAATCAACTTCGATAATATTGGTATTAGTTTTGGAATAACAAGACCTCTGTTAAAGTTTAATCATTATTGTTTTCAAAATGATATTGTTTCATATAGTTGTTAAAGAATTTGCCCATTTATTGTATTATCTCTTTCCCCTAAAATAACATTCATGATTTTTTCTAGGAAGTTGTAAGGAACTTTTTCATTGTCCAAATTGAAATGATTTTGACCCATTTTTCATATTAAAATTCTTATTTTTCTTTATTTTCAAGTCGATTAATTTATTTCATTATATTATGTTATACTTATAAAAGAGAGAAACATTAGAATCATAAGTGTATTTATTATATAAATATTTTTAATAAAATAGATGATATGGATTCATTTTTTCTATTGTTTTTTTTCATAATTGACTCCCCAAATTTCAATTTAAGTCAACTATAGATAGAATCATTGAATTACATTAAGAAATTCTACGTGTGGTTCTAATAAATATCCCATTTCATATGTTTAATCACATTGATTATTTATTCTATTTGTTGCGTTTCCTTTGATTTTTTCATCAACCCAAATTCTAAAATTGCCTTTGCCATCCCCACCAAATCCAAGTCCATATGGTTATTACACTTACAGATTGAATGCTCTACTGTTTATATAAGCAAAACACTGCTTGGATTTGATATCAAATGTACTCATAAATAGTTGATATTTAGGTAACAAAGAGAATAGAAAACTTTTTTCATCTCCAAAATAAAGTGATATTTAATCATTTGGGTTGTACAAGATTCCTATTTGTATTAGAAATACTTACCCATAGGATCCTTTTGCTTTTTCCTTATGAAATGAGTTTCAATTGTTTCATCAATACTAATATATGCTCCGAATACTTATTATTAAAATGTATCATTTTATGATTCATCTTCTCTATTCCTAAACAAAAACAGCAATGGCTATTGTGAATCTATTATGATTTCAGTTATATATTCCAAATCATCATTTGTAACTGAGGATGAAAATTTAAGATCCAATTAACCAATCCTACTGAAATCAGGAGAGCTCATTTGTAATAAGGCAAGCACTTGATCATTCAAGATGAAACTGGAAGATGTTAATTTAGGAATTCCATATTTTAAATAAGGATTAATGAACTTCTTAGTAAAATATTGTTTGCACATCTTATTTGCATAGATCAATTGTTATTTTGCTTAGCCAATAAATTGGTTGAATGGGAGAGTAGATTTTTACTCAAAAATAGAGTTAGCAACACTTCTTGCTGCTAGATCGTTTCTTTGGCTGTTTCTGATTTCTTGATTGTAATAATACATATTCAATAGTTCTTTAATTACAAGACTTCCTTGTGAGTAGCTCACCGAAAACCTAGAATAGAGTATGGAGACATACCTATTGATTGATTCTTTCTGATTCTCAAGACACCCGAGACTAATTAGGGCAAATAACTCGAATTTCTCCAGAACTCTGAATTTGTAGTCACTCAGATAATATTCTTGTTATTCTTTAAGCAAGAGTTCCACTAATGAAATAGAGTTATAATGTTACATGTGATGACAAAATTGGTGTAATCGATTTATTAATTCTTGCATCTTTCTCTCATCCAGTTATACAATTTAACTGAGAAGTCTGGATTTTCAGGGAATTCTGGGAGCATTGATTTCTGTGTAAGAAATCCGTTTCTATGTAATTAGGATAGTTTATTCACATAGAATCATGGCATTTCAATAGTTCAAAGTAGACTTCGAGGACGTCAAGTTCGTAATCTGTGAATGCCACTTTTGCATGTTTCTTTATAGATTTAGATTTAGATCCTCCCATAAATAATAAAAAATATAATTATTTATATTAAATATGAATTCTCAATCATCGTCTGATCCACTCTCATCTTCATCTGAATCCTACTTCTTTTACTTCTTTTGAGCCTTTTTGGATCCCTTGCCGTCTTCCTTCTTCTTCTTTCTCTCATTCTTGATCTTTCCGTATTTATCTTCGTAGATTCTATTAAAAATATATATAGAAAGGAGAACTTCTTTTCTTTTTCAAATATAGCCTTGCTGTCCTTGTACTTTTATTCGTATTAATCAATTTTATCCTTTGGTAGTTGTTTGTACTATTCAGAAATGATCTTGGTGATATCGGTCATTTTCTTGCCGGGATGAGCTTCTTTGACTTATGAGTACACCTCCTATTTGTAAATAAAGAATGCACATTGGGGTCTTTTTGGTGGAGCTTCCTAAACAAATTATTAATTTATATATATACCTTTTTAGTATTATCTGTCATTTGTTTTATGCTAATGTATTTTCTTATTTAATTTGAGATTCAATACTTTTGTTTTAATTAAAATTTCAATAAAAAAATATCCCAATATCATTGGAATCAACCAATGAAAACGCGGCACCTTAATTTCGCAACAGATGAACTTCCAACCCCTCCCTTCCGGTAATCATTCGCACTAATAATCTCATAATGATTAATCCAATCGATTCCACATGAAGCCAGGGATTCATGTCATCCTAAAACCAGACACATCCCCTCTTTTGGAATCAGAATTTAATATTGAAACAGTAATAAAAGCAAATCAATTTTTCAATTCTCGATGTCTTTAGAAATAATCAATTTCGAACATTATCATAATACACTTGTTTGTAATTTTATAAAATGCATCAAGATTTTAAAAGCAGTCCTAATCAATTTGAAATGCAATAAATTAATCTCTGATTTTAATATATATAATCTCTCTCTTCTACCATCCCTGAACCCTAGAAGCAAGTGGTTATTGTCCTCCCTCTCTCTCTGTCTCCCTCATACACACTTCTCAGCTTTATTTATAATTAAGAATGTAGCCATTTGATATATTATTGTAATTTCTATTCATTAATTTCATATATAAAAATGAAAAGAAAGGAGTGCGTAAAAGTGGTTGTGAGAGCCAGACCATTATCAAGCAAAGAGGTAAAATTGAATCAGTTATTGTGAGGTAGAAGAAGGCAGAAAGAGAATAGTAGAAGTTGACACAACCCGAAAAGAAATCAATATTTAAAATATAAAAGGAGATGGCAATGAAGCACAAAGAACATTTGTTTTTGATGAAGTTTTTGATATGAATTCACAACAAGAACAAGTCTATCAAAACACAGCCTTGCCCATTGTTGAAAGTGTCATGGATGGGTAAATCAAAAATGTGTTATTATCATAGTTATAATGGTACGGTCTTTGCCTATGGTTAAACTGGTACTGGCAAAACACATACCATGGAAGGTAAGAACGATCCTCCGCATGAAAGAGGTATCACTCCAAGAACCTTCGATCACATCATCAAAGTTATTGAAGGGACACCTAATATCCAATTCTTAGTTAGATGTTCCTATTTAGAATTGTATAATGAGGAAATCAGAGACTTATTGAGTCCAAACCATCTCACTAAGTTAGAATTAAGAGAAAAACCAGAACAAGGAGTATTTGTTAAGGATCTCTCCAAAATAGTTGTGAAATCAGTGGCTGAACTAAATGAATGGTTAAAGGCTGGTAGAGCCAATAGGAAAGTGGGAGAGACTAAAATGAATTAAGAATCCTCGAGGTCTCACTCCATATTCACACTCACTATCGAATCAAGTGAATTTGGAGCAGACTAATAGCAACACATTAAATCTGGAAAATTAAACCTTGTCGATTTAGCAGGTAGTGAAAGACAATCAAAGACACAAGCAGTTGGTGTAAGATTTGAAGAAGCCATTAATATTAACTTGAGTTTAACTACACTTGGTAATGTTATCACATCATTGGTCGACGGAAAAAGTCAGCATATCCCATACAGAGATTCCAAATTGACTCGTCTCTTATAGGATTCTTTGGGAGGTAACACAAAGACTGTCATGGTTGCAAATATCGGTCCAGCTGATTATAATTTTGATGAAACCATGTCCACTCTCAGATATGCCAGTAGAGCCAAGAAAATTCAAAACAATCCAAAAATTAATGAAGATCCTAAAGATGCCATGATTAGAGAATTCCAAGAGCAAATTAATAAATTAAAAGATGAGTTAGCCAGAAAGGCTGGAGGAGTTATTGGGCCAAATGGATAAATTTAAAAAATCAAGGAACAAGTTATTGAGGTGGAAGATGATGAAGAACTTACTGAATTGTAAAAAAAGGCCTAAAAGGAGAAGGCTGATTTAGAATAGTAGATTATGCAGTAGAGAAGGCAAAGCACATTGTAGGAAGAAGAAAAGAAGCAATTGTAATTGAAATTAAAGGAGAAATAGAAGTTGGAGCATAATCTCAAAAAAGAGCAAGAAAACATGCAAAAGAAACTTTAGGAACTTCAGGAGTAATTGTTGCATGGTGATAAAATGAAAGAGGAAACTAGATAAAAAGAAAAGGATCTATTAAAGGCAAGAATGGAGTTAGAAGAGAGATCGTAATAAGCCAGGAGATAAGCTGAGGAATTGGCAAAAAAAGAAGCCATGCAAATGGAATAAGAATAGAAGTATAATTCAACCAAAGAGGAAATTGAGGCCAAAACATAAAAATTAAATAATCTAATCTAAAAAATTAAGGAATTAAAAAGTCAAGCTTAGGAACAGACTTAATTTAGGTAGAGGTAGAAGGAAGAATTGATAGAGGATAATAGAGAGTCTCTGAGATAGTTAAATCTAATGAATCTTATTATTGAGCATTTCATTCCAGAAGATGAAGGTATTCGAATAATGCTATTCATTTAGAAAAGAGATTAAAGGAGAAATTAGAATTCTCAGAAGAGCAAGATGATTGGGTCATTAAGGAATTTGAAGCGAATCCATTGAAGAAGCCTGCATCTGCATTCTTCTTCAAAAGACCGATTTGCAATTTTTCGAAAATGGCAATCAATTTTGGTGATACTAATCCCAGATTCAGACCAGAAAACATCTTGCAAACTGATCTAGATCTACCCCAAAGAATGACTGAGGATTTTTCTCATGAGCCTTCATAAAAGATATAGGAAGTGTTGAACGTAGCCTTGAATGAAGATGAAGTAACATCCCATTAGAAATTATATTAGGAAGAACAACAAATGATTTAAAATGAAAAGCAAGCCAATGTCTACATTGAAGATCCTTCAGTAATCAATAAGGAAGCCATTTTGAATCCTCCATCTAATCCCAATAAAGTTCGCTTATAATCAGCAATCAAGAAAAACGCTAGAAGACCCTAAAGTGGGTTTAAGAAATGAGAATCTATTATAATACAAATATGCATTATAGTATTTTAGACCTCAAATCACATTAAAAGTATTTGTCAAACCAATTTAATTAAACATTTATAAGTATTCTAAAAATTATAAATCAATTTCATGGATTAAGCTATTCTTATTAATATTGATAATGAGGACAATAAATAATATGAAACTGAGCTGTCCCTTTAACTCAAATCAGAGAAGCAGGATATTTCGAACTCAGATGAATTTTGTAATTTGTGCAATGAATTACATGGGCATTTTTTGAATTACTCTACTATTGAACGAGAACTAAGAATTTGCTTGATTTGTTGGGATATCATTCATGCTTTTTAAACAATTAACAAAGAGAGTACAGGAAAGTTTAAGGATTGCAAATTCAGCAATGAAATTGAAATTATCATAGAAAATTAAGGCAAATTTTACAACTTAGATTATGGAAATTGTATTATTTGTACTACTCCAAATTCTATATTAATAAAATTGAACTAATGCAATCATTATTGTTGTGATTCGTGTTTAAGTTTTTATATAAACATAAATAATGATAATCGTAGAAAACTTATGTGTCCTTTTTTTGGTTGTTAATACGAAATAAATGACTATCTGATTTTTTAGTATTTATAATACAATGAAATTAAAACGTGGAATAAATTTTAATACAATTAATTTTGCTTCTAAAAAAAATGCAAAGCGAAATTTAATTTGTAACCTTATAACAATTTGTAGCAATTGAATATTATTTCGTATAATAATCAAAATCAATGTGAAATGTGTAAGCAAACATTTTGCTCCATTTGTTGGACTAAGCATGTCGGAGCATGTGATTTTGATAAGTTGTTTTTAAAATACGTCAAGGAATAACAAATTATATAATGCCCTTATTGTCATTCCCTATCAGAACCAAATAAATGTTCTGTAAGCTCAGAACCTTGCAGAGAATACAAAGCAAATTGGTAACAATGTTTTGTGTGCAATCATTTGTTTTGTTTGGATTGCAAAGGACCTTTGGAATTATTTGAATCCATCCCAAACTCGGAAACATTGACATGCATACCTTGTAAAAAAAGGGAGAAAAACTTTTTTTACCTATTATACAGAGTTATGAAATAGTTATCGTTTAGGATGCTATTTGTTCTAATGTTTTACCTATCCATTTTGTTTGTAGTTGCATTTCTGGCTTGTGGCTTTATAATAGTACTAGGAATATACATCGCTATGCATTAGTTAATATAGGTATCAAAGTGGGTTTTTTCATTTGTCAAACAACGAACAAACAATATTAACAATGGGATTTTGATAGCATTCTCTCCATTAATAATTATATTAATGCTGGTAGCCATAGTAGTTTGTTATGCAGTGGGATTCATACCTCTCTTAATATATAACATAAAATAATACTTTTATTTAGATGGTTGAATTATATTGATATGAATTAATGGTTTTATTTTTAATGATTTAACTCTATTGATGTTATTTTGGCAATCAACAACCAACATATATATATGAAATAAAATTAATATTTAAAGTTTTAAACAATAATAGTTTAAATGTAATCATCCTTTGGTTGTTAAATATTTAGTTTTCAACTAATCTATTTCACTTTAAACATAAAAATGTTTTTTATTTGTTTCATTCTACATCAGTCTTTTGTGTAGTTCAACATTTTCTTATCTCAAAACATCGAGTTCCTTATTCATTTGATGAATTCTCAATTCATACTTGCTTTCTGCATCAACTATTGCTTATTTAACCGATTGATCAAGCTTCTTTTAGTATTTGTACTCTAAATCTTCTTTTTGTCTTTATCTGACTAGGTCTTCCATTTATTATTATTATGTTAAATTTTGTTTACTCTGTTCCAAACTAATTTGAGCATCATTTGCTTATTTCATTGCTTATTTTGCAACATCCATCTGTTCATTCAATTATTAGTGAAGTTTCTTCTCGTTTCCTATACTTTGCTCTAACCTTGTTTTATACGTATTAATCGTTAGAAGCTATTATGAATAAATGAGACAATTACATATTGAGTCTTCTCTTCTTTTAATTATTTCTTTTGATCCTTCAATCTTTGATACTCCTCTTAATACCATTTTAGCTATTTACTCTATTCCTCAAATTGCTCTTTCATTTCTTTCGTTTTATCTTTGGTTGACTTAACTCCACTTGGTTCTTAAATCATACTAGGTTATCATACTTTTAGATGTTTTTGAAGCAGTAGATTTTGCTTATCCTTTGACTGAAATTGCAATTGACTTTTTGGCAGAAGGTTAGCCTTAAGTAACAACCTACTGGAAATTTGATTATCTTATTGGCGAGTAATTGATTATGTCTTCCTCATCCGATATCGAGATATTCACTAATTATTAAGCATAATCCTGTAGGTTTTGAGTCATAAATAAGCTGTTATTTTTATTTAAATAATTATAATCATTCCTTAAACCTCTTTTTCCGTTTGAGATTATGCCTTCCTTTTCATACCATAAAAGAACTCACAAACTTATTAGTACTAAGTCAAGGCTTCTTTAATATGGTGAGAGAGTTGATTTATCTGCACATATGTTTCTATGTATATTTAATACAAGTTGGAGGAACTAAATTCCCATTTAACATTAATGTAAGATTTATTATCAATTTGATATTTTAAAAGGAACTACATATATTATCTAAATAGCTAGAAAAGAATAAATTATATTTAAATGCAAATTAATCTATAGTTATTTCTAATGATGTCAAAAACATAAAATTAAAAATAAACATCATTCATTCATTGGTAAGTTTATTTTAAGAAATTTTAGCTATTACTTCTGAATTGTTAACAGAAAAAATGAATTTCAAATTTTCTGAATTCATTACCTCTTAAACTTGCACTTCAGATATGTATGAAGGCAGCAAATTTCTCCATTTATCTTATTTGAAGAATTAAACTATTTTGTTTGTACATAAGTCATTAATTAGTTTGTTAAAGTAATTCAATAATTCGTTGAGACCTTTTTTGATTAAATTGTATATGACACCTTCACCCTCCTTAATTTTGATTTATTTAATAGAAAATTTATCGAACTTTTCATTTTATAAGATAATCTAATTCTTTTGAAGCAACAAAGTTGCCTCTATTTATAATCCGAATATTTCTAGATCCAACTAAGTTGAAAAGTTCAGCAACACTTTTGTGGTAATATCAACGTCTAATTTGAGTGCAAAGTAATCCAACCGAATAAACACTTTCATTGATTTTGAATCCTCTATAAGATCAATTTAAATTAGATCTTCGTTAAATATTAAATCAGAAATCATTAAATTCTTCGTCAATAGAGTTCCAAATACTAAACCTAATTCCTAATGTTAGAGATTGATTTATACTTTATTTAATGGGATTGATAGATTTTATAAGCTTACTTTCTTCAGATAGGCTTTTAAAATTTCCTAAGCCTCCAATTTGGAAACCTGCACCTCCATATTTAGTGAGTGGCAACAAGCAAAGACAAGGAAGAGGGTGAACAATTTCTTCATTTTTTGTACTAAAAATTGTTTTATTGAAATTAATAGAATATTATAATGTGTGGAAAGCTGAGCAATTAAATTGCCAAAATAGAAAATAACATTAGAATAATGAATTATTTATTATAATTGATATTCATTATGCCATACGATTATTTTAAAACGATCTAGAATTTTATGCTTGTTAAGCATTATTTGGACCAACAAGAGTTTGAACTTTATTTTTCATATCAGTCAATTTTTGCATTAAATATTCGGGTGTTTTTACATTTTATTATTACTATTATTATCCTATTTGATTTGAATTCATTTGGTATTAATTAACAGACATGTATTGATTGAATTATTAGCCATTTAGAGAATCGTTATATTATTATTGATCTACTTCTCTAGTTGACTTTGGATATGGAACCAATTGTTGTAACATCTATTACTGTTATTATTACTGCGATTGTGATTATTACTGTGATTGTGATAATTGTCGCTATTGTGTAGGTTATTGTAACTAGGGCCTAACTGATAGTTAGGAGTCTTATAATTGCGATTATTGTAATTAATTCTATAATTATTGTGATTATTATTATTGTGCTTGGTATTGTAACTAAGGTCTAACAGAAAGTTAGGATTATTGCAATTGAGGCTATTGTAGTGAGTTCTATTATAATTGTGATTGCTATAAGGGCAATTATTATAACTAAGACGACTATAGAGTAGACTAATTACTAATGTAACCTCCCAGTACGGGTGCCTGTCCATTAGTCAATTGCTACTATATGAGTAATTGGATCTATTGATCTTGAACGTACTTCTACCATTGGATTGCTAAATTAGATTCAATGTGATACTTGGATTTCTTTTGATTTTGTCAACCATCTTTTGGATGCCACTATCTAATAGGTTGGGTGATCTCAACATGTCAGCTATCTATAGTAATTCTTGATCAGGGAGGTTGTTTTCTTATTGGACATTTTACAAAGAAGGATTGCCCAAGTAGGCTTGGATCCATTTATTTAGATATTGATCCTATTGGGTGCTTCTGCTTACAAGGTGATAATTTTCCCAAATGGTTTCACCTCTCATTTTAACTAATTATTGAAGGACCACTTTAATTGTTTTGACTCCTTACTCATCGACAGCAAAGTTAGGATAGTGTTAAAACTCATTCAAATAGTTATGGAATTTAAGAAGAAGCAATTCGATCTTAATGTTACTATTCTATTCTACTTTTGCTGTCAATCTAGCAATGCACTTAACAAGCAAGCCTATCATTTTGGATGAGTTGTTTCTACGTCTATGTTTAGTTAGAATGTCGAATAAAATAGAGAACATGATATCCTAGCTAGTATTTTCCAAGATCCGAAGAGTGGTTGAGTTGAGTTGTCTAACTGTAGCATCTCCATTCTCATGCTGAGCTTTTATTTCATCCTCTGTCAACAGTCTTTGCATAATCTCCTCAGTGAATCCACACAATAGTTCATACGGCAATTAATTTACATATGGCTTTAGTTGATACAATTTGTTTAAGGCTTAGAGGAAGAACTGTATGAATTAGGCAGGGTAGGTTTCTCTTTGAGTGAAGGTATTCTGTAATAGAGTTTAGAAGCATTTGCAAATGGCCTCTGCATTGTCAACGAACAACTATTGATTTTGTTATATATTTTGAGTGAGCAAATCACTGATTTACATTAGGGATTCTATTTTTTGAGATGTCTACTCACTCAAAAGAGATTCTAAAATTGACAAGAAGTATTGTGATCTTGGATCCTTTGCTGATTGCAATTAAACAGTGCCTTAGACAATCGGTTACTTCCCTGTTTAGTATTGCTATTGTTACTATGTTTATTAGGCTACCGACTGTGGTTGTGTTTATTATTATTATTAATATTATTATTATTACTAATATGGCTACTATTATTGGGTATATCTCTTAATGGTGTTATCTCCAAATAGAGTGATGAATTCATTTTGTAATTCTTTAGTGAAGTATTGCGAATACTCTGGGAAGAGATCTAAAGGAAAGAATTTGGCCAATTGACCTTGAATGATCAAATTGCATAGTTAAGTATCAATTCTCTCTTTCTGATCAATCAAGAAGGGATGAATACTTTAGGGATTGATTCTAAACAAAAGTAGGAGTCTTTTAATCATGATTTCAGCTGGGAACACTAATTGCAGATTTTGAACCAATTCTGGATGAACATCAACTCCAGAGTAAATTAGTTCTCTTATTAAGGAAATGATCACAATTTATTCTACTTCAGTTAAGATATACCTTGATTTGGATATAGTCTAAAAGAATGCATCTAGGAAACTAATCAAGGCATTAATCAATAGTTGATTGGCTGAACACCCATAGATTTTAACAAGTACAAATTTTAATAGTAAGTCACTTAATTCAATAATGTCTGCCTTCAATTCAGGGTCGTTCTAAATAATCATTAATTATTGTAAGCCTTTCATGACATCCTTGTAATTGTATGACATCAATTGATTATAGAGATCCTCTCTTAGACATACATACAGATCACTAAACGCACTGTTTGGAAAACAATCACTAGCCCACCATTATGCTTAATCAGATTGCAATCTTAACAATTTCATTTCCTTGATGCTCGCACTTTTTGCAATCAAACTATTGCTATCTTAGAAGATGGCTTTTTCTTTTTATTGTCTTAATGGAGTGTTGTCCTGTGGTAAAGTCTTGTGAGATTTTTAATGCAATGATTTTTTAGGAGTTCTTTCATTTCTTTATTTTGGTTCTTGAGAGGTATTCAAATCACTTTACAAATCTTTGGTAGTCAGATTTCTCTTCATATTTCTAATATCTTGTTGTTAACTTTATTGTAATTATTGTTGTTTGCCCTTTGGTGTTTTACCTGTTCTTTTTGAAGTTTCCTCTGGCTCTGCCATTCCAAATTTGGCAAAGAATTGCTTCACTTATTACACAACAGCTGGTTTCAGATCCTTCATTTAATTTAAGAATGGATCTATGCCCACATCTTCAACCATCCTTTCACATACTTGTTCTGCTGCTTATCTCACTTCCTTGACTCTGTCACAAAGACAATTAATCAATGGTAAGATAAAGGGTTTGTAATCCATTTTGAGTAAGGCCTCTATGTATTTCATAATGAATAACAGAACTTCTTATTTCAACTCAATTGATTCCATCTATAAATAAGGTGGCATTTACAAGATCACTTGATCAATGCCAATGGCTATACAAAATTTATCTAAACTAGCAACTACATCCTATCTAACTAACACTTATTTGTCACTCAGAATTGAGATTAATGGGGATATCAATTATTTGCCTGATGACTTAAAATCCTTTCCACAGGCCTCAGCAACTCTACCCACTATCTGCACAATGGGTCTAACCAATTATTTGTTGTTATCACTCAGTCTTTGTTTGAGCATGTTGATCAAATCATTTAATCCGTTGATCTAAATTCTATTGTTATTGTGAGTCAATAGTTTATCCAATTCCTCGATTCCTTCCTTCCTCTTGTTCCATTAGACATCAGCCATTTTCTTTAAAACTGATTGTAACTAATTGGAGATGTCAGCTCTAGGTAAATTATCATTGATGGATGAGATGGTGGATTGCATAATCGATTAAGACAAGGGCTGAGATTGTATTACTCCACATTCTTTAGCTGCTTCTCCTGTAAAAGTGATTGTTGGTTCATACGAAGTTAACACTGATATTTTTTCGAATTCAGAATTAAGAGTCTTCATTATTGGTGGCTATACATCCTACAAAAATTGGAGCAATTCTTAACCGATGTACTTGTACATGGTCTTGAACAATTCAACACAAGAAGTCTTGATGATGGCATTTGTTGATTGCAATTATTCCTTAGCGAAATCAATTATCTCTTTAGTGGGCACATTTCGAATAGTAACGATGTCAATGATTTTTGAAATGTTATTAATCACCTCTCCAATCTTCTGAGGAGGCACAATTGTAAGCTTACCACTGTCCTTGTCTTCCTTCGGCACAGCTTGAGTCATCAGATACAATACGATGTATTTCGGATTCACACATTCGCAACACCCCTTCAAAATTATGTAGATGTCCTCTCTGAATTTAGAATCTGTCATCTTTTCAACGAGCAACTTGCACAATGGTTAAAATGATTTTTGAGTAAAAGGTTTCGGATCCAAATTATTAGCATAAATCAGAATGGCAAACAGCTCTTTATTTATTGAAAGGTTGGCTTCCTTCCAATCCTTCAATTTTATTCTCAAGAAATTCAAAATGTCTTCAAAATGATGCTACATAGTGTCAGTCTCATTTTCAAGCATCTTTATAGCTTCAGCCTTCAACTTCGCCATTCCGTTGATGTTTTCAAAAAATTGATCATCAACCCCGTAACTTCTTAGTAAGTCCTCTAATTGATCTACACTTTATTCTGGCTACTCTGTAATTACAATATTGCTCTTTTGGGAAAGTGGAGGTTTCTTAGCAGTACCCTATTGTATTGAATTGTTTTGGATATTGGATTATTGAACCTATGAAACCTATTATTGTTCTTTAGCCTATGGAGGTTACTTTTTGATTTGTTCCTTCTTTTTCTCCTCTTCAATTTGACCAGAAATTTCATTGATTTTACTTAATTTTTATTGCCCAATATCTGAGTAAAAGGAATTAATCAATTAGTCTGACAAATATGGTTTGAGAGTGCCTAGACTTTGTACTGATGCTTCTCTCACATCTGGAACACTGTCTTCAATTAACTTTTTAGCTAGTGGCAATAGTTGCTTAACACAATCTACAAATTTAGGTTTTGGTGCTCCTTGAGGGAATCCTTTCAACTGCACCAGCTTAGCAAATAATAACAGACTTTAGGCTCGCATTTGTGGGTTCTTATCAGCAAGTCCTTCCTTGAAATCTTCGACAACGTCTTCCACTTATAAACAGTAATGGAATAATTCCAAAGCAGCTCTGGCTTCTTAGCAAATATTTTTTTTTTCTCTCAATTTAACCATCAAAAGTGGAAATAAGAGTTTGGCTTAAGCAGTGAAGTTTTTTCTTAGACCCTTAACAAATGCTCCACATAATTTAATAGCACATACGTTTATGACTTAATTGGAATCTACTAGTAGTTTTTTAATCATTGCAATCATTGGCACGTAATTGCCAGGAGCTATTTTAGGAGTAGCCAACTCTTTTAATAATTAATCTAACAAAGCTTGTTTTTCATTCCATTTGGTTTGGGCCAAAACCTTGTCACACCACTTTTCATTGTATTTATTGAAAATATCAACTGCATCAACCAAGTCATATGCATCTAATCCATTATTGGCTCCACCTCCTTATCCGACAGTTACAGCATCTCCACCTCTTGTAGGAACCATGGGAATAGGTTGCCATTCTTTTTGGAATTTTTCCAGTTCTTCCAATTACAACTTTTTAAGTCCTTTGATAAAAGGAGCCAAGATTGGTTCACCTAACCATTTGTGAGCTTCCTTGTAAAAGTTCATGCATTCAGTTTTGATCGATGAAACTGTAGATTAAGCTAATTTCTCAATCTCTGGAAAGAAAGGCTTCAAATAATCCAATCGCTTTGGACCAAAGGTTATCAATAATTCAATCAAACTCTGGATTGCTGCGCATTAAACTTTTTGCACTTTGTTTTTCAACATTTCATTAACAACGTCAAACATTTCTTATTTATCTCTTCTTTCAAAAATATCAAAAAAGATTTCCTAACTTACTTTGACTATTTATTTCTTCCCTGGAGCAATACATTTGTCAATTAACATTCGAATCGTCTCTTTAGCATCAAATCTTGCTGCGAATTAACCCTTGTTGGACTTGGAAATAAATATTTATAAGGCTATCAATGCTTTTTCTTAACTTCCAGGATTGTTGTCATTGATTAGCTTGGGCCACTCCTCATAATATTCATCAAGAGATTCGTCTTTTTGAAAGAGTTCTGCCATTTCTTCGAAAGCACTTTGTCTCAGTTTCCATGCTTTTGACTTCAAACGCTGAGCAAGTGGAAGGACTGTCTATTGCACATCTTCTCCTCCCCCCTCCATTCCTTCAGGGTATTCACTGATAGCGAACTTCTTGCCTCCTCCAACAGGCTGCTCATCGAGCACACTTGCCCCCGCAGGTTTAATTGGGATTTCATCAGGGTTAACTACAACTTTGGGTTCATCGTTTTCAACGGGAGGATGCACAGGTTTTTTGGGTGCCTTTTTGGCTGCTGGCTTTTTGGGGACAAAGCCCTCAGGGGGAAATTCATCGATCATTTATTTATTTGAAGATTTTCCGATTGGCACATCATCATTCCCATAGACAGGTTGAGCTACTTTAGTTTCGGTATGTTGTGGATCGCCCTTGAAATCAACAGGTTTGTAAGGCTCAGCCGCTTCTTTCGTTTCGTTAAATTGTTCTTCTGACATTTTTTTTTTGTAATTTAAATTTTAGAAAAAGAAATTATTATGTTAGATAGATGTCTCCGATACTATCATAATTACATACTATCGATGTTCATCTCCCCCACAAGTAAATCAGATTATGTTGATTTTAGTGCCATCCGAACTCTGCTTCATATTTTCCATCATTTTTGCAGTGCTGCAATTATTATTCGCTCAGAACGCCTTTTTGACATTGAGCTTCTAAACGTGGATGGCAGGAAGAATGCTCAGTTGTATCGGAGCAACACACGTATCTGCCAAGAGAACCTAAATCATCGCTGATCAATTGGCATATTTGGCATTCCCAATTATTGTGTTTTAACATGGATTCCTTACAGCCCTCCTGCTTAGCGTGAACAACTATATGGAAATGTACTCAGAAAAATATAAAGATGTAATATATCCCTATTCAAAGTATCCAGCGCTGCATAGTGGGACACACCGAAATATTCTTGACCTACACTGCTTGTTATTTGTTTCCAGAATTTTTTGTAAATCAATTTTCAATTATGAAAGGACCTCATCTTGCTCAACTTCATGGGCTTGGTTGTTTTATCAATTATAAGCGGTGTCTTAATTGGTTTCTAATGTAAGATGTGATTCTTGATATCTTGATGTTTTTGCTATTTCATTCATATCAATATTATATTCAATATAATTATAGACAACCACAAGCATTGCAAGCAAAATGCCAACCTCCCCCCACACTATCTAAGACTTAACTATTGCCCAAATCCTAGATAAGAAGTAGGAATCGATCAAATTAATTTCTAACTATTGTAGTTAATATTAATTCAAAAGACTTGGATCTCCAGTTTGAATAAGAAGAACCTCAGAAATTGAATAAAAAGAATATAATAATAAACCCACCACAAACATATTGAAATATAGAGAGTAAAATTCATTTTTATTTTTACTTTTATTTTTTTTATAACTTCTCTTCTTTTTTTTCTTTTTGCATTTCTATCATCTTTTATTCTGCTTCTTGTTTAGTGTTGTGGACCTATTAAGTCATCAGTGAGATGAATATCGGGACCATGATGTAGGATATAACTAATATTATCAAGTATTGTAGCTTAATCTTAATGATCTTTAATACATATCTAGTTTCGAAAGAATAACTTATCGATTTCTAATAGTTGTTTTCCAATCCCAAATCCGATAGGTCATTATGCATCCCATATTTTAAACTGCAACGCAACAAGCCAAGAAAATCATAGAAGAAATTTTCTTAATATATCAACTTCCCTTGAATGGTTATGGACCAAGACATTGCACTTATACTGATGATAAATATGAGGACTAACAATAAAAATGAAGATTATTTGTTGAACTAACATATCAACTAAATTGTTTACTCTTATCATCACCAATCCGTAACACTTCAGGTAAGGACTCCAATTCCCTAAAAACCTGATTATTGATCCCATTAAAAGCAGTACCTACACTCCTGTAAATATTTTCAATATAAATGCTGGAACATATAATTTGTCAGTATCCTAATACACATTTGAGTTTAATTAAATATCATCCAACGCATTAGTGTAAAGATCCTAGATTGATCTCCTTACTAATAAGGCAATATTGGATAGAATGTCTATTTAATTGTTATTATTACAAACAAAGTCAAATATCAAGGGAATTTTAATCACAACATACACAGAAGCTATTTTTAAGATAAAATAATCTCCCATAATGAGTTCTTTCTACTGTAACTCTTGCAAATCTACACTTTACAATTCTTTTTTTTTTGATTATAACTTTTTTTGTTTGTTTTTCAGTTCACAATATGAGTGATAGAAATAAATAAAAGGGTTCTCAGATGTCTTTTTGTAAATGGCAAAGAAATCTAGAATAAATGTGATTAATTCTCTCAC
This sequence comes from Paramecium octaurelia, assembly GCA_905182995.1. Classification (NCBI taxonomy): domain Eukaryota; phylum Ciliophora; class Oligohymenophorea; order Peniculida; family Parameciidae; genus Paramecium; species Paramecium octaurelia. The sequence continues at coordinate 305,910 of CAJJDP010000132.1, forward strand.
CTAAAAATGATAAAGACAAGAGTAGGATAGATAAATAAAATATAATTTCGTCATAAAAATCCTCAGTTTCAGAAGGTTTGTTAAGATTAAATGATTCTAAGGCAATTGTGTTATAATTTAATAACATCTAGATAGCAATATGTACATACATCATTAAATAGATAAATAGTTGTTATAACTACTTATATGAGTCTTTTTGAAGGAGAGTTATAATAATTTAAGATGAACTTTGATGATTTGACATTATATTAAACCCATTGCTTCTATTAGAGCATCTGAATGTTTTCATTGAATTCCTCTTTGGATGCTAAGTTCAATTCCCAAACATACCCTCCAAAATCTTGATTGTAGATGGTAGGATTAAAGCTGTTGAATTCATATTCTCCAGATAAATTATCTGTCAGAAGAGTAGAAAAGTCTAAACAACTCTAATTGTTATCAACGAACAATTATTTTTAATTGGGATTTAGGATAGAACAATCTTGCAGTTTTTCCTATATGACATTAATATTTACTTCTTTAACTAGTGTTTATATCAACAATCCAGTTACTAAAGGATATGTAGGATATATGGTATCATCAGTGTCATCGTTGAGAGTTTAATTTATTATCTAGGAAATGTTCTAGATGGGCGATTACAGGGACTTAGAAACTTAAATCTGTTTTCCGAATGAAGTGATCACGGAGGAACTAGTAGTAAATTTAAATGAATCAATTTAAACTACTAAAAATAAACCAAGTACCATGAGAAACAATATTGTTTCAATAAAATATTTAAAATTGTTCAAGTAGCCAAGATATAAATTCCAATTAACTTTTTTTTAAATAGGTTTGATAGTTTGAAATCTTTTAATGAAAAATCTTGCTCCATCATCAGATAACAAACTTTCATCCCCACTCTAAATAACTTCCTTGAGTTTAACCTACTTCACTACTTGGATCCCAATAATAGGTTGATAGTTCTTCATTAAATCAAAAAGAGGAGGATATATTTGATCCAACAACACCATATTATCTTAGAACAGATTGCCCATTAGATCTGTGCAAAATATTTCATTTTCTTCTAACATAAAGCAAGATTTGATGATCTATTTCAACTCTTTAAAGGTTTTAATTGTTGCTGGTATTTTAACATCCATAGATGTATCATCAGATTTCAATGTTACATAATAACCATACTCATCTTCATTTAATTTGTTATCATCATCAACTATTTTTTATTCATTATTGACATTCTTGCCAAGAGTTAGATTCATGGAAGATTGCCTTTTAGCTATTTCTCTTTCCTAAAGTGCTTCAAGTTATTCTTTTCTGCTGTTGGCTAGCAAGTATAAATTCAAAGTCTCAATAACAGCTTTTTCAATCCGAAAATCTGCATTTTAGGCTTGATCTGTTTCTCCATTCTAATTGGAAGCAGTCTTCCTGCCATACTCTTCTAAGATGTGGACAAGAGTTTCATACTCCTTAAATGATAAATGATAATTATTTTTACTTTTTCAACTCTTGCCAATTGATCAAAGTATTAATCACTCAAAGTTTCCTCTTCCTTTTGCTCCTTCTCCAATTTTTGATATAGCTGAGTTAGTTCTAACTTGGAAGTGAGAAATGGCTGCAGCTTCTTTGAAATGTATCTACTTGTACTCATTAATTATAATTAAGCTTAATTGATTGGTGTAAAGTTGAACAAAAACTATAAATCGAATATGTTAAATATTGGATTTAATAGCTAAGAACATATACCCACGCGATTAGCAATTGAATAAATAATGTGTATTTATATTTGATATATATAATTAATATTCATTTCACAAGTCAATGCTTGTTCAATATCAGCTCAAAACCTCTAATGCGCCGAAAGATGTGAATTTAGGTTCAAATGACCATTCCGTCCAATTAAACAGGGTGAACAAGAACAAGTTTACATCATAATTCATAATCCAAAATAATGAGATCGTCACATACTCTTTTGATAATAACACCAAATTCGAGAGGAAAATTAGCTTCGAGAAGGACTCTTATGTAATCATTAGTATAATCTATTTGTTAAAGTAGATGACAATCTGGATAAGATGCAAGTGACACTTGGCTAAAAGCAAGTCACCTTTGCTTTGAATAAACCAGTCAATTGGCCTTACGTGCCTTGCGTTTTAGGAAGTGTCTAAGAACTAGGGAATTGGAATCCTTTAGATGCTTAGATTATGATTTTAAATGGAAATACTTGGTATCTTACGATCTCTGTGTCTAAGTCATTTGAATACAAATTTGCTATCATTAAAATGTTCAGCAATGAGATATCTTGGGAACGAACTCCGAATAGAAACTATAACATTTTAACTGCCCCACAGTCAGTGGAATTGAAGGCTGAATGGGAAAGGAACACGAACGAGAAGTCGCTTGGGAAAGTTCCTAGATTTGTCCACTTTTCAATCAACTATAAAACCAATTCCTGTAATGACTATTTGGTTGTTGTGGGTAGTACAGAGTAATTAGGCAAATGGAATCCAAAACGAGGCAGGCTAATGAAAAGATATCTCGATTACAATTGGAAATTGGGCATGATAATTTAAGAGGATCAATTGGAGTATAAATTTGTAGTTGTGAGTGGAGACAAATGTATTTGGGAGGATGGGAGCAATAGAGAATTGGAGTTGGAAGAAAGAACGTATTGCGATATAAGTTAAGATTTGAGTATATTACGTAGCTGCATTTTGGAATTATCAATAAAATAGCAAAATAAACTGGAGAGAGTACAATACGGAATGTCCTGTTTGTAGTTAACAAATGAATGAGGCTTCTGTTGTGATTGGGTAGTTATGCGGACATCTGATATGCACTCAGTGCTGCAGTTCAATGGGTCAGAGGTAATACATTTAGATGAAGTGTCCATTATGCCGTAAAGCATTTTTGATTTGATTTTATATATATATATATTTATATTTAAAACTAAAATAGCGGAAAGATAAGATGTATTGTTCATCATAAGATATGCCTAATTTCTTGCCTCTATTCAAGACTTGCGCGTCATTAAGTTCTTTTGACTGCGATTCAAGTAATTCTACGAGGAGATTTGGAGATGAGTTGCTATTGTTGAGTCCGACAAGAAGCCAGCAATTGTCAAATCCAAACAAAAGAATTGTGATAGGAGACGATTCCTGGTTGAGAAGAGGAGTGTCGATTTCGAGTGAAACCAGTAGTCCTGAAAGATAATTTGAAAGATAAGAATTTTTCAGTTCATTCAGAGTTCCAGTTAATTTTTGCGATGAGCAAGAGGGATCCAATAGAATATAGCACTTTGAAAAGGATGCTGTTAATTATATCAACCCAGAAACTTTAGTAAAATTGAGTAATTAATAATTTAGTATAAAAATGCTAATGATATTACATTGTTTGATTGTCGTTACAAATTTGAGTTTGAGGGTGGTCACATCCAAGGCGCAACTCATCTTTGCAACCCCTTCGAGATAGAGTCTATATTTTTTAAATAAATTCCTACCGTAAAACCAGTAATTGTGCTATACTGTGAATTCTCCGAAAAGAGAAGTGTCTAAATGTAATTGCTCCCTCATTGTCCTTTAGTTATAAACAAATACGAAACACCGATCGCAACCTCAACGACTATCCCAACCTACATTATCCTGACCTGTACATTCTGAACAAGGGGTTTTCAAACTACAGTCTAGAATACCCTTCTTAGGTTGAGGGTATGTACATCCGAATGGATTCAAAGGAGTACTCCACTTAATATAAAGAATAAAAATCTTAGACTGACAATCAATGGAATTCATTAAAATTGAAAAAAAGACTATAAAAAATAAATATATGATTTCTGGTTATTAGGTATCGAATCACTCAGAATTCTCAAAATACAATTTGGGATCTGGGAATCTCACTTGCAATGATCTCTTAAACAAGAATTCAGATAAAAAGTCAATCACATTTTCTGGATTCTGTTTAACAATCTCCACTAAACCCTCTGTAATAAATGGTACTACATTGTCATTCAAATATTATCTATTGTTTTATTTAACAAACATACCTTAATGGCAGAGATCTTGAATCAAGTAATTCCTTCTCATAATTAACACTATGTTCCTACTTAATCCTGTACTCCTCCTCTTGAATCTTCCACAACTCATCTTCCTTCTTATCCCTCAACTCCTTCAATTTTTAGTTTTGCTCCTCCTACTTCAATAACTACTCTTTCTTCTCATTCAACCTACTCTCCTCCAAATCCTACTCAATATGCTTATAATTCCTGTACTTCCCATTCTAAAATTAATCTCAGAATCATACCCTTTCAATAAAGCTTCTACATGTATCCTAAATGTTAGACTACTTATTGAACACAGAGATCTCACATATGTCCACCTTCAATTCCTTATAGAAGTCAATCAAAATGGTGTATCCCTTTTTTGTATTGAGTACTTTATAATTCTTCAATCTTTTTAGGAGTACCTCTTCGTCATATTTATGAGTTTTTGAGAACTTAATCCTGTCGATTATTTATTCATCGCTACCAGCTAGCACTATAAAGTGTTCAGGCAATATCAATTTATTCAGAGTAGCTTTCTACTCCTCTCCCTCTCCTTCAGTATTATAAAATAGTTATTTTGCTTATGCATATGTCTTTGGATAATTATCCAAAATAAATCCCCTATTCTAACAATCATTCTACATCAATCGCCATTTATAAATAGTAATCAATTATTCATCTGTCAATCTTGCCTCTATTTTACTGTCATCAAATGGGATGTAAGGTTATTTCAATTATTTCCTTTTTTCTCTTTAAATATCATATTAAGCTTTAGCTTCTTCAACAAGCTGATTTCTATTCTCATCCAAATTTGCCTTCAATTATTCGACTTCTTCACTTGTTTAATTCAAGTATTCTTAAATCAGTTCTTTAATGGTGATGTGAGGAATACTAAAGTAGGTGGATATTTAATTAGCAACAGTACTTTTCCCAATTCCAGGTGGACCTGTGATGGCAATTCGGATTGGCTTTAAGTTATGATAATCAACAAATTCTTATCTTATCTTTGCGATATTAGCTCTTATACCTTCTTTACACCACCAATTGAATGTAAATTTATCAATTGCCTGTTCTTCATCTCCTTGATCTCCTTATTCTTCAAGGAAGGCATCGAATACTTTGGTTGGTTTCATCCTAAGATCAATTTTGAATTCAGGGATAGCCACATCAGATTGCTGAATTTTCTGATTTCCCACTCCTTTAGATATTGATTCTATTATGGCTTTATGAGAGGGATTTTGATTGTGATCAATTGCAAAAATATATTTTTAATTGACTGGTTTCTCAACCAACTTTTACACAAACAAAGCCAAATCTTTAACGTGAATACACGGCACTTTATTTTTATTATAAAATGTTATCGTATTCTATAGCCAAGCCCCTTTGAATTTAGTGTAAAAGTGATCTTCTCCCATTCCATACAAAATACCTGCGCAAAGTATAAATGTTCTTAGATTTGGCCTATTAATACTCAAGCAAAGACTTTCGAGAGAACACAAGCTCTCAAATTCAGGCAAAGCTTTCCTCTTAGGATAATCACTTTCATTAAAACGTGTGTATTCCTTCTTAGGAGGTGCATCTTCAGCATCATCTTATGGTTTGCCTTCTTCTTCTCCTGATTCTGGAGGGTAGCCTCCATCTTCATCTTCTTCTCCAGCCTTCTTTTCTTTGGGATCAGTTGCTGACCAAGCCATTACTGATGAAACGAGAATCAATATTTTTTCTTAGTCATAAGTGCCTAATTTCAAGGATTTTATGGCATATTCGCATTCACTATGATCACATGTATTAATGTCATATACTATCACATCACTATCCAAGATGACTTTTTATAAGAATGACATTTTGGATGGCTAATTTGGTACTGAATGATAATCTTACATCGATAACTTTTCTAACTGCTGGATGCAATGGGTATTTGCTTTATAAGATAGTGGTGCCTACAATAAGATTTGGATCTTCAGGATGCTCAATGTCATTGCGAAGTTATTAAATCTAAATGAGTACACAGTTGTACTAATTGATAACCAAAGTAAGTATTCAATGAACTTAGGAAGTATCTTTTTGATTTGTAGGGTGCTTTCTTTGGTTTAGGAGCTTCGTCAGTTTCCATAAATTATATTAATAATTAGTTAAAATGAGTACAATGAACATTCTTACATAAAAAAGTGTGCATTTAATATTGACTTGAAGAGTAGTATAATTTCGAGAAGGGGGAAGATGTACAACCTAAGGAGGACAATCCATAAGCTAAATGCTCATATCTACCCTATGAATTTGAACATTATCAATTTTGTTGTTAGGCTCTTTGGGTGATTAAATAATTTTATTGATTGACAAAATTTATTTATAATGGATTACAACCCATTGAAGATGCCTTGTGATTGGAATGTAGCCAGAAAGCATGCATTGGCCAGGCGAACTGCTCCTGATACTAAGGCTCATATTGATTATGAGGATGATGAAGAACCTAAAAAACGTATTTATGATTTTTGTATTCAGCTGAGACATGTCCTTGTTGCGGTTTTGAAATAGAGAGGAAGGAAATTCCGTATTGTGATGATATCAAATAACTCAAGTTTTTGGGAGCAGGTTTTCCATTGTTTTACAATTTTTTGAAATTCTGCATCCTGTTATTATGTCTGCAAAGTCTTGTAGCCATTTTCAATATTTTGAGCAATTATCAAGGTGAATTTTGCTAGTAAATCTGATGGTTATTTAGATAATAATCCTGGAATCGAATTTCATAGTAGATGGAACCCAATTGTCAAGAATCCGTATTCCTTAAATTGTCAATAGCCAATAAACTGAAGTGATTGTATTCATATTAATTTAGCAACTCAGAAGTGGTGGTGTTCATCCAAAAGGCCAATCTTCTTATGCTTATTATAATGATCATTCTACTTCAATTTTTTAGAAGACACCAAAAGAAATTAGACAATCAAATTGATGAATCTCAACTGACCCCAAGCGATTATACTATTATGGTGACCAATATTCCAAAAACTTTGAATGTCAATTATAGATGGGAACTAACTAATTTATTTTAAAACTATGCAGTATCAGACACTAACTTTTAAATAACTGTAACCAAAGTTGTTTTAGTTTACGATATTACAGAAATCTTGGCTGAAGAAGCCAAGATCGAAAAGTCACTACAGAAGAAAAAGATCGCTTTATAAACATCCAATATGAAATATGAATGTTAAGATGTCAGAGATTGCGAACTTGAAATTGAAACATCGCAAAGGAGAATTAAGGATTTATAAGAGGAGTACTTTTGGACTAATCGATAATTCAGTGGCATTGCTTTTGTATCGTTTGAAAGTGAAAAAATGAAGGACCTGGTTCTTAGTTAAAATACACACACTCTATTTGATAAAATGAAAACGTTTTTATATTCTGGTAAAACTCCAGGTTTGGACGAAATGGAATTGTAGTGGCAGGCTTAGAAGCTGTTTATAGAGTAGGCACCTGAACCCAATGATATCTTGTGGGAAAACTTGGCCACTCTGACTCAAGATAAGATAATCTCCAGAATCAAAGGATTCTTTATCACCCTTGCTTTGTAAGGAGTTACATTCTTTTTTATCTATTACTTATCAATCCGATGCATTCGACTAGTCTACAACGAAGAACTTGAAAAAAGGAGGATTGGAGTAGACGACAAGGAAAAGTTGAAGCATGTTTAAATGATTTCATTCACCATAGCTTCAACCATTGTTTTGGTCAATAAACTATTAATTGAACCCTTGATGAAGTGGGTCACGAAAATTGAAAGGATATCTACCAATACCAAATTTTAGATCTCATATGCTAACAAGTTAACCATTTCCTTATTTGTAAATGCTGCGATTGTTAGCTATGTTATTGATATCTTGATTTTCAGTAATGTATATGGATTTGGCGGATTCATGTATAATGAGTCCCTGATTTTTATTTTGAATGCTGCCATAGCACCTTTGATTTGGTTTATTGATCCTTGGACTCTGATTAGAAAACTACAAAGAGACCATTAGATTTAGAAAGTGAATGATTGTTTACTGACACAAAAGGAGGCAAACGAAATCATGGAGGAAGTTGATTACCAATTAGCCATGAGGTATGCGGACATAATCAAGACTATGTGGTTCACCTTCTTCTTCGGTACTGCAATTCCTATAGGTGTATTCAGTTCTTTAATTGGTTTAAGTTTATTTTACCTCGTTGACAAGTATAACATTTTGAGAAGGAGAACAGTGAAGGAGAGCATATCCTAAGAATTATCATGGTAAATGATAAATATGCTTGAGTTTATTGTCCTATTCAATCCCTTGGGTAATATGGCAGTCTCATTATTTCTTAACTAAGACTTTGATATTTATTCAACAATTGGAGTAATCATTGGATTGAGTTTTTAAGTCTTACCAATACATCGTTGTGTTGACAGCATGTTCCCAATCAGGAACTTTGAAGAAGTACTAATATAATATATGACATTAGCCTGTTTCATACAAAAAAGCATAGATAGACTTTGATACTGATTATGATAGGGAGAATCCTGTTACAAAATAGAAAGCAATCGCTGAGTATTCTTTGTAGTTGCAAGGCATCACTCAGGAGAGAAAAGTGGAATATTAAATTATGCATGAAGATCATTATTGATTTATTTTTATATACTTAATAAATGGAGTAAAGTTTATTCATCTCGTAACAAGAAATAGAACAAGTCAATAAATTGAATACCATCAACATTAATGTTGGTGTCTTAGGACATATTGATTCTGGCAAGACCTCCTTGGTTAAGACATTGTCAAAAGTAATTAATCCCTCTACCATTTTAGATAACATCAACAGCCTCCTTAGATAAGAACCCTTAGAGTTAGGAGAGGGGAATCACTTTGGATCTGGGATTCAGTGCCTTTTACACTCGAAATCCAAATGAATAGGGAAAGTATCGACAATAAATCATTTAAGATATTTTCAATTTACTCTAGTCGATTGTCCTGGACATGCATCATTAATCAAGACCATCATAGGAGGAGCACAAATTATTGATATGATGTTTCTAGTAATTGATGTGACGAAAGGCATTTAAACTTAAACTGCTGAATGTTTAGTAATTGGTGAGATATTGGCTGATAAATTAATTGTGGTCTTGAACAAAATAGACCTGGCAACTGAGGAAGTAATAAATAAACAAAAAAAAATTATTGCTAATGTTCTATCTAAGACAAAGTTTGGAAATTAGGTTTCATTAGTACCTGTCTCAGCCATCTAAGCACTTGGAATAGAAGATTTATTAAGAATTCTACTTCAAAATATCACCATTCCCAATAGATAAGCTCAATTGAATAAGGGTCTGTTGTTTATGATTGATCATTGTTTCTAAATAAAGGGATAAGGAACAGTCACTACTGGTACTATCATACAAGGATCCATGAAGCCAAACGATGAAGTCTTTTTTCCAATGCTCAATTTGAACAAAAAGATCAAAAGTCTATAGATGTTTAAGAAGCCTGTGTAGATTGGAGAACCCGGAGATAGAATAGCTGCCTTATTTACCAATTTAGATGCTAAAGAGATCGAGAGGGGAATTGTATGTTAACCAGGGATTGTCTCATTGTTAGAAAATATAGTCATAGATTTTAAGAAGATTAGTTATTACAAGGGGTAATTAAAGTCTCAGAATAAGTTCCATATCACTTCAGGTCATTTGACTGTGATGGGATAATTGAAATTGATCATAAGACCAAAGAATTTATAATTGGAGATCAATAGCGAAGGGGAATACCTGGAGGATTATGAAGGTATGTATCAATTATCATCACTTTTAGATTATATTAAACTCCAAGAGAAGTACAATGTGTATGGTGTGTTGTAATTGGAAAAGCCATTGATTGCCTCTATGAATTCCTTAGTGATTGCTTCAAAATTGGACACTGATTTAGAAGCTAATATTTGTAGAATTGCATTTTATGGAAATATACTGTTCTCTTATACAGCTTAACAAATATTTCAATAGAATTTCTTAAGAGTTTTCAGAAAGAAGACGAAAAGTGGGAAGGTGGAGAAGGTGATCGATAATTACACGTTACTTATTAAGGATTTGTTCAAGAAGGAGACAAACATTGCTAATTATATAGGGAAGTTGATAGTGATCAAGCAAGGGAACATTCAAGGGAAAATTGATAGTGCTTTTGGGAAGAGTGGGAAAGTGAAAGTATTTGTTGAATCAGGAACCAATTAAGAGATGACGAATAGTGATGTTGTTATGATTTATAAGAAATACTTATTTCATAAATGAAACCAAATAATATTCAAAGATTCGTTAACATGTCTTCTATTTCTTGAGTATGTTGTTGGAATTTCTTTTCAAAAAGCTTAGCTTCTACTAACACCAATGAACTGTTGAATTGCTTCGATCGAGGTTGAAGATCATAATTAGAACTTCTGTGAGTGTGTCGCTGTTCTGGTTTGAGAGATTACAGAAATTTCTCAATTTAGAATGCTTTTGCAGATGCATCAATATTGGCATTGATTATGGATCTAAAGCATTCGTAGTTACTCATTATTTAAACATAATCAGGATTACTGCTATCAATCAAATGAGTTATAAGAGCAGTGAGTAGGTTATCCATTAAATATATAATATATAATCATTTTATGGGTTTTTAATCTGAATAACTAACATTTATGGCTTTAACAATAATTTCTTTGAACTCCTAGAAGCTGATCTAAACATAGCAATAACGCAATTACAGATCCATCTCCATTGGCATCTACTTCTGCCAACAACTCCTTCCACACTTCATCACTGACTGCAGTTTCATCTGATCCAAAAATGCCTTTGATTTCATCGATTGAAATTGATCCACTTCCATCCTTATCAAACAATCGAAAGGCCTGTTCTAATCGTTTGTCCTCCAACAATTTGACCTTGTTGAAAGTAGCCAAAACAAATTCTAAACTTTATACTACTTTTATAAATACCTGAATAATCAATACTTCCATTCTTATCCTGATCTATTTGCTTCATCAATTTGGTCACTTCCAATTCAGCATCCGTATAACTCATAACCTTTGCATACCCTAGAATAAGAGATGAAAATTACCTAAAATGAGTTCATCCTTTGACAATCTTCCATCCCCATTTAAATCCAGAGCCTAAAACTATTACAACAACTCCTGTTTCTCTTGACTGGTAGCCATTTGATTGACCATGAAGGTTAATGCTGCCTCTTAAAACTTCTTTTCCACTCTAAAATTCCTGAGATTATTCAAAACTTTGGTTAGTTATGGCAAATCCATCTCTGTCTTTTTGACATAGGTTGTAATCCAAGGATCCCTCAAGGCTTGTTCAGCACTGATCCTTTTCTTTGGATCTCTCTCCAACATCTTCGTGATCAATAGTTTAGCTTCGTAGGATATCTGATTCCACTCTTCTCCATCAAATGTCAATTGACCTTCTCTCACAGACTCAAGGATCTCTTCATCTTCTTCTCCATTGAATGGAGGAATACCACAAAGCAAAATGTATAATATTACTCCACAAGACCACACATCACATTTTTCATCATATTTCCTCTCCAAAACTTCAGGTGCTATATAATATGGCTAAATTTAAGAATCTCTTATTTACTGTTCCTAGTTTTTGGTTCATCTTGTAACCCTATTCAAACATCCGACTGGTTCCAAAATCCACTATCTTCAACAACGCTTGAGGTTTGCTTGACTCATAAAGAATATTCTCTGGTTTAAGATCTCTAAATCAAATCACATTAATCTCGTACCTGTGTACTATTTTACTCTTGTGCAAGTAATTAACTGCACTCAATATCTGCTTTAGAGTTTCAGCAGCTTTCCTCTCAGAAAAAGACTGTTATTCCTGTATCTTATCGAAAAGTTCTCCTCCAGTGCACAATTCAGTCACAATATAAATATTTTTACTATCCTAATAGAACTCATAGATCTTAATGATATTGGGATGATCCTATTTTCGAATTGTAGATTTACTAATCTTTTGAGAATTTCTATTTCTATTCGTAATCTTTCAACCTCCATCTTGCTAGCTTTTTCCTTGGAAATCACTTTTATGGCTCTGATTTAATTTGTGACCTTATGCACTCCTTTTCTAACTTCCCCATAAGCACCTTCTTTTATCCTTATTTATACCTTTTCCGATGGGAGGTTTCAGGAGAGTGTAATCATTAGTGATTAATCCATGTTTTTCAGAAACCATACCCGAGGATGAAATTTTGAAATGTGCCACATCCTTTACTAAACATAGAACACAATGCAGTACTTTTATTCGGATTATCTACTTCTTCACCTTTGCTTGATCCACACCCCATCGGTATAATTATATAATATATATATTATTAGAAATTGTGATATTTATACAAATTAATCATCGTTAACTTCAAATATTGACTCGCTCAGATCTTCTCTAAATTTGCCGTATTCTTAATTAGCACCCTTCAGTTAATTGATCCTCCTCCAAATGCTCTTTTTTTAATTGCACATAATAAATATTTAATTATTTTTGAAAATCGTATATATTTGGTTATTATATCTGTATACGTAAGCTTTTTAATTCCTCGAAAGGACATGAAATACATTCAAGAATAATATATAACTAATTTCAAATTCATCCCAGCATCATCACTTCTCCGATAATAAGCGTCGCTTACCCTTGAAAGTGGGACTGTCTTCGTCCAAATTTTACTTTTAAATACTGTTCATTTTTTCGTAACAACTGCTTTCCTACGATAAAGTAGGAGGCGGCTACTATTAAAATGTAAATATTATTTGGGAGCTCGGTATTCTGCCATGGTTAGAATTGAAATCATTTGAGTGAAAAATATCATCCAAGTTTTCACAAAAATTAACACCCTCGATATTTTAACACCAATCAGTCATTTATTCATTACTAGATTCTACTGTTTACTTGTTGCAACAACTCTATCCCATGAATAATTATTATTTATAATTTTAGATGAAAAAAGATTAAAACTGCTCAAATATCATCAATTACATTACCATAACATTTTATTTGAGTATAATAAAGTGCAAATTTATCATTTCTCAAATGATTTAATTTAATCTTTATTTAATAAACTCAATATTTTTTTCAGTAATTTTATTCATTCATCATCAAATTCAACCTAATTCATTTCCTTAATTTCTTCCTTCTCTCTTATCGTCGATTCCAAATCCTCACCAATCGATCTCAAGTTGTCCGTAAACACAATTGTCTATTTAACCCTCTTGATCCATGGGGCTTCAGGATAATTTTCTACTACATACGGCTAATTCTAACAGGCATAAGATACCGAAATTTTTTTAAGCACTCTTTCATCGAACACGAATTCTAAAGAGGGAAACTCAATCCTAGGCAAACAAAAGGACAATTTCGATGATACATTGTATTTCTTCAAAGGCAACTGCAATACTGGAAAAAGTGAACAAAGCCGACTTTTTTACTGAAATAAATAAAATTCATCCTAAGTGATTACTTTTTTATTCTTATCCGTATCTTGCAAATCGTCTTTTATCTATTTTATAAATATCTACAATTGGACTTTCTCTTCCATATTATTTAAATTATCAGATAAAGTATTTAATAATTCTATAGCTACTGTCATTTTATTCATCATTAAATTTAGTAAAGCACTATTAAGCAGATATTCCTTAAAGGTGTAGATCTGATTCCCAAAATCATTACTATCAAAATTTTCTGATTTTCTCTCAAATTCATAAGAAAGATTCAAGAATTCCTGAGCCAATTAATATTCTCCCTAATATGCGAGCAATACACAATAATAAAACCATATGTGGGACAATTTGAATATTTCACCTTCCTATCCATTCATTTATATCCCACTCAATATAGAGATATTGTCTTATAAATTTGTGTAAATTTCTTCCGAACACATTAAATTAAGAATTCTTACTAATTAAAAATCTGTCATCGCCTTCTAATTCTTCCCTGAAATCAATTGCAACTCTGATTGAGCCAAGCTCAACTCTTTGTTGAAAATTAACACCTTAATCTTTAGATATTGGCCATCAATGCTTGAATCCATGTTTAAAGAGAAAATGGCTTCTTCGAAACTTCCAATATAAAAAAATAGAATCCCAATCATCTAATAATTGAGATTCTCTTCCTTGCAATTCTCAACATACTTCATTAGGTCAAGGTAGGCACTTTCGAGATCACCTAAATGAATTTCAGCTTTGCATTTATTCAAATAAGATTCTAAATGTTCTGGTTCTAAATGCAAACAACTTTTAAAATCCAAAATAGCCATTTCATATTATTTGAAACAATTATGTAATAGTCCTCTTACATAGAAATGTATTGCTTAATTCTCATTAAAATTTTCAATCGCCTATTCTAAATCCTAATCTGCCTACTCAAGATTGCCCAAAGCAAAATTCAAAACTCCTTTATAAAATAATACATTTGGTGATTCTCGAATCAATAATGCCTTCTATAGGATTTCTAAGGCTTAATTTAAGTAGATAATTCGATTATCCTCATTAATATTTATACAATATTTTCTTATTAATAACGTAGCTTAATAAAAGTATGGTTCTTGTTTAGATTTGAATACCTCATATGCCTCTGAAAAAAGCTGATAGCTAGTATCCAATTCCTCCTCTTCAAATTTTAATATGGCTCGGCACAACAATATATTATAAACAGAAGCCTATGTTAATACTGGGAGATTACTTTTTCTAAAAAGGTTTGATCACAATCTGTTAAATCTTTTAAAGCTTGACGATAATTTGACAAGCAAAAATATCCATAGGCTCGAAATTGTAAAGCTAAGACTTTTAATGAATCGTCCTATTTAGTATATAACATCATTTCGGAAAGAGATTCGACACCTCTATCAAATTATTTTTTCATCAAGAATAGAGTTCCTTCTACAAAGAGATCGATTTATTTAAATTAATCATTAAAAACGTCTAAAAAGACCTTTCTTTCTAAATAATGAGAAGCAGCATAAAAATTATTTTTATCAATTTCAAGTTTAACTATTTCCAAAAGTGCGTATGTAGCGGATAATTTATTATTATTGTACTAAACTGCTTATTCAAATGCAAGATAAGCATCCTATTTATGATCTAGTATAGGGTATATTCGTACTTTGTTTTTTGAACCAAAGTCCTTTTAAATATGCGGATTCTGAATCTTCTGAATACATCTATTTTAAAATATCCAAGTAATAGTTTGACTGTTTGTAATCGGAGACATCAAAAAATAACCAAAATAGTTTTATTATTGCTGGCTTAGGATTAGACACTTATTCTAATTAAAGAGCTTTGTTCAAATTGTTGAAAGCCAATTGCAATTAGTTCAATTACGCAAAGCAATCGCTTAAACCAAGATATGCGATTGACTTTTTTGGATTAATTAAAATTAATTAATTAAAATCTTATATAGCTTTATGTGTAAATTTAGACTTTAAATACAATTATGCTCTTAATAATACAGCATCATAAAATCTATTAAAATTACTGATTGCCAGCGTTAAATTGTTGATAGAATCTTGAATTCTATTCATTTAAGCGAGAGTGTTAGCCAAAATCAAATAAGCATCTCTTTGGAACGTTGGGAATACGGAAATCAATTTTTCTAATTATTATATCAATTTTTCGTCTTGATTCTGTTGTTGATAACAAAGTGCTGATAAATAAAGTGCTTCAGGATTGGTTCCATAAGATACCAAGTAATTTTCGAATATTATCAATGCTTCTTGTATTCTGTCTTGCTTAAACAAGCTCTTTCCTAATTTTAAATTGAAAGGGTCGATATTATTTTACTTTTGATTTGAATCAACTAATTATTATACGTATAAAATTACTAAACTGAAAATTAGTAGAGTGATTATATTTTAGTAGTTTTGAGTTGGTCTGATTGAAGGAAGAACATAGTGAGATAGTAGAGTCCTTATTCTTGTGTTTGTGCGAAGATAATGAAAAGTGAATTTGTTGATCAGTCTTAATTCTGCATCTATGTTAACTTGTTGATCTTAAGTTCTTCTTAATGGACTAGTTCGATTGGAATACGCTAGATTGTGATCCTGAATTGATGATGTAGAGAATGAATATGTTACTTTGATTGTGAGATGGAGTTTCACTTGTAAACACAATGATGGGAGGTTCTTTGAAGGGATTCCTATTTTATTTGAATTTCCTTGATTTCGGAGATTTGAATTACCTAAACTTAGCATTGATTATACATGTATGTTTTTATTTGAAATTGTATGCACAAATATATTGGGATAATTTATTATTTAAAAATAACAAATTCAGATATGCGTAAAAGATTAGGAGCCTTGCATGCAGATTCCCTTGAAGAGTATATTCAACTAGCCAAAATGTCCTGGCAATAAGAACTAGTATATTATGGGACACAATCAGAAATTGCGGGTTAATAGAGAGGACTTGATAATTCAGAAAAAGACACAAATGTAATTTTAGATGATTAACATTTCATAGGCTTCATCCATAGAGGAGGAGTAAGAGAAGAAGGAGCAGAGCAACATTAACGTATTAGTAGTAGACAATCTCGATAAAATTGACCAAGTGTTTAAATATTGTGGAACATTTAGAAAGCCTAAGAAAAATTATCATTTGGAGTATTGTTCGAAATTGGAAGTATCGGAGTCTAAGGAGACTCATTTTCATTTTTGGATAATAAATTCCTCAAGTGTCAAATATTAAGAACTCATTGATGGTATGTGGCTTCATCGATTATATTTAGTTTACTACAGAACCGCCGATTGTTATGTTTATTTGAATAAGAAATCTAGGGAACATCAATTTTTAAGATTCCTTGAGAAGGTTATATTGCTGAATAAGAACAAAAATAAAAAGATATTTAAAATTGGAAACTGTAGAAGAATTAGTGTATGAAATAGTATTATTATGATAGAGCATTTAAAATATATAAACTATAAATGAGAACCAAGTAGTAAAGCTTCGAAATTTATAAGAAGGATTAAAGAGAGTAAGAGAATAATATTTTTGATTGAGTTTGTATTAGTTAGGCATTTTTATCAAATTTGGGATGAAAATCTACTTTTTTATTATCAATTATATTTAAATATATATAATTTAATTTAGAAATGAATTTCGCTAAAGAATTTGAAGAGTATATCAAGTTGAAATACGTATCCAAACTATAAATTGGGGAGACAGTGAATACCATCACAAAAGTACGCATCACTACATTGGAAGGGGAGGATTTAGAGTTAGAGTGTGACATTTATAACGGAATAAAGGTATTGAAATACAATGAAGTATTTGAAAATATGGAATAATTATTAAACAAACATTCTAAGTTGTATTGCAAAAAATTTGAATAAGATTTATCTGGAAAGTTGGATTAATTGGTATAGGATGTTGAGGATGAAGAAGACGATGAAGATGAGGAATTTTGATTGAGATCTTATAAAAAGATTTAAAAAAATATAATTTATTGAATATTTTAATTAAAACTATGGGTTCTATTCAAAATAATTCTTGTTGCACCTAATTATCATCTAATAATTAGGAAATAAACTTAAGCAACAAACAGGAAAATTTGATCTCAGCACACAGCTCCCCTAAAAATTTTTAATAAGTCATCTCTAATTTTAATTACGAATCGCAAAGAAAGAAGGATATTTAATATTCAGAAAAAGCAATTTAGATTCAAAAAAATTGGAAGGGATACAAATAGAGGAAAAACTATTAAAAGAGAAAACCTGGTTTTACAATCAATTAAGAAAATTCGTTACAGTAATAGCCAGTTTAAATTAATTCTCAAGACAGTTTAACTTTCATAGAACTTGCATAACCTCAATTATCTAGTTGTAAATTTGATGAAATGGAACCACTTGAAAGTTTTGAGATTAAGGACTTTGCAGTTTATTAATATAGAGATGGATCAATTTATGCCGGAGAAATTGTAAATTGTAGGAGGAATGGAAAGGGAAGATATTACTACAAGAATGGCTCCATTTATGAAGGGTATTGATCTTGCTTATACATTTAATTAGAGAATGGAGGATGAATCAACCACATGGTTATGGGAGATTCCTTCATTAGAATGGGGATTTCTATGAAGGCAATTTCTATGAAGGTAAATTGGAAGGTTATGGAGTTTATAGAAAAAATAATGGAGGTGTCTTTTAAGGAGAGTGGAAATGTGATAAATAACATGGAAAAGGAAGTGAAATTTGGGCAGATGGTGCAAAATATGAAGGTGATTATGTGTTAGGAAAAAAACATGGTAGAGGCACATTTATTTGGGCTGATGGATCACATTATGTTGGAGATTTTGTTAATAATTGCATGGATGGATTTGGTGAATATGTGAAATCAAATGGCAAAAAAGTATATAATAGTTATGATAAAATTAGTACATTGGTTAATTTAGAGATGATATGATGCATGGTGAAGGAGAATTTAGTTGGCCAAATGGGAAGAAGTATTCAGGATGGTATTTTAAAAATTAGAAATGTGGTCTTGGAACATTTGAATGGCCAGATGGTAGAAGATATGTTGGATTTTGGAGTAATGGTTTGATGCATGGAAGAGGAATAATTTTTGAATAGAATGGTAAACAAACTCAAGGAGAATGGATTAATGGAGTTCTGTAAAAATGACTTTCAATACTTCACTTATACATTTCCTTTCTTTAACGTTATTTTGTGGGTGATTCTTTTGAAAATATAGTAAGATCAACATTAATGGTTTTTGGTTGGTTTGGTTGTTGCTTAATCCTATGACTATTTTTGATAAATGTTCTGTGAAACCAATTTTGATCTCTTTCCTTTTGTTCAATGATTTGTGATTAAATTTACTCTCCCATAAAGCATTGTCTAAATTTCTCTATATACATATAAAATTAAATTCATTATTACTTAATGATTGCCAAATGATACAGTTTGATAAAGGATGAAATGAATATATTCTCCTCGTTTTCTTTGTTGATCTTCTCAACATTAGCATATTCGATTGGTAACTTTATCAATAATTCTACAGCTATTTCAATGATATTATCATAGTGATATTTTGCTGATAAATACTTCAAAATGTCCATCCTAATATTTGGAACTCTGTCCAATTCAAACATAGTTAAAATTCTATTTAAATTTTATATTATAATATCAGAATTGTAATGTTATTTGAATAAAAACTATTTGAAAATTCTAAATGAAACCTAAATTAAGCGCACTAGATTACTTTATTATATTATTGTATCCCAAACCAGAATGATTTGAAACATGCATATATATCAATATTCTATTCGATTGGTTTCTCGATTAAGAATAAGCTAAAAAATAAGAATAACACTTAATCCTCACACAAATATCCAACTTTTTCATCATCTAACATGATATAAACTTCCTCATACTATTCCAATTACTTAATTTTAAGATTTATCTATTAATGTATCAAGGATAGCATATCTATTATCTTTCTAATTTATAATTCAATTTTATCAAAGTTCTTATGAATGACTTCGTTATACACTATATATGAATCTTATATGGATAGTTCATTTTTGTATAGGTATTCATTATACTCCTTAATGAATTTGAGATCATCAATCTGAGAATTATTGTAATTTTGTATTAGCTTTAGATATTTCAATGATAATGTTTACATCTAATAATGTTTATGGTTAAATCTTTTTCTCATTATTAACTAATACCTCCAATAATAATGAATGCTTAAATTGAAACTTCTGAATTTCAGCTTTTAAATCAAAATTTTAAATCATTATATTTAACAATTATTGTTTTCTTGTTTTATATCAAATGAGGTGTTTTAATTCAGATAGTAATGCTAGAGAACATATAAATATTGATATATTGTATATTATTTCAACATAATATTCAATTCTGCTATTATTGAAGCAATTGAACAAATTATTCGCTTGTTATTTGATTCTATCTTCCTAAATATTTCATTATGAAATTCAATTGGTCATTGCTGTAGCCTAGATTATGAATCTTATTCAGAATAATGAGATCGTCAACAGTAAGATGGCTTTAGTCTTTTTTCTAAATGGATTTGAATATTGCAAGACTCACATCTCTCTCTTATATTTATTAATCTCATTACATTTTTTATATCGTTTTAAAACAATTGCTATACCTCTTGCTTTGTTAATTGCTATTTTTTTAATTAAGCTATTCTTTCCTATAAAATCCTTGTGCTTTGAGTCAAGTCTAGATCATTCAGATTTTTCAATACCTGCTGATTACAATGAAGCAATAAATTAGTCAACTGAAAATAGTTTTGTCTTTTTGTCTTTAAACAATTCAAATAATTAATCTAACTCTCTATCGACTTGTTACATATTTATTTTATTATAATATCAATTGAAAAAAATAAAATTTCAATTAATTAGCACTACATTCAAGAAGTCAATATGAAGTGAATTCGATATAATCGATACTCAAATGTAAGATATCATTTAAATATCATTTGGGTCTCTTTTTTAATTATCATTCAATGTCAGTCTACCTTTGATTTGTTGAATCATTTGATTATTGTGATATGAAAGAATAAAGAATAATAAATCAATATTTGATGTGATTTTTAATTTTTACATCTTCAAAATATTGATATTAAGTAGTTCAACTTCCAAATAATCATTTTTTTCATTTAATTACATCTTCTTTAAATTAGAATGGATTCGAAATTTTAGTGTACGAAATAGAATTGATGAAGTTGTATTTAAGCTAGGAGCAATAAATTAGATAATGGTACTGTTTCAAATAACTTATGAATAAATTTAATTATGCAATATATTATATGTTAATTACAACCAAAGAGCACTATGTGATGATTAAATCTGCCAAAATGCGGACAGATCGGGAGACAAAGCAATCAACGAAAGCGAACACAAGCAGCACTAACAAATCATACTACTAAGATGAACGCAGTCGACTCTAATAACTGATTATAATGAGCATGCAAAACCCTAAAAATATGGAGGTAAGAATCAAATGAAATGAAGACTTACTTAACCTAATTTCTAGATCAGAAACATCCAATATCCAATAGTTTCTAGTAAAATAGAGCAAGAGTATTATCGCAACCGCATTTGGGCAATAAGGCAACTAGGTTTTAAAAACCTTTGCACAATCCTTACATATCAAGACGATAAAGTCACATACCGAAAGTAGACACATCTCCAAAATCTCCTACACGCACACCTTCAACAAATAGTCGTTATTTACTGTATTCGTTTAATGGAGACTATGATAAGAAAGGAACTAGAAACACTCCAATATCTAAATTATCTACTAGTGCTCTTATAGACTATCACAAATAATTAGTGTCGAAAGCATAAAAATTGATTGGTTCGAATAAGAAGAAATAATGAACTATATGTTAACAATATCATTTTTTCAGTATTGATTTGCCCATTTCCTTGATAGACTGATCGATTGATTTTGATTTCACACTGCTTATAGGCTTAGGACTCTTGGTTTTCTTCTTTTTCGATTAAGTAACTTTTTTTACTGACTTACTTTTTTTTTTCTTTCTATTCTTTGAATTTGATCTCGATTTTGACTAATTGGCATTGTCTGCCTCCTTGGCTTCTTCCACTTACTTGGCCATCATCTATTCAGATTTTTTGGCCTTTTTATTCTTTGAATCCACAATCTTTTTAATGTTCTTTAATAATAATAACACTCTTTATTTAATTGATTTTTTGGTCAATGATCTATAAACAATTAGATATGATTAAATACCTCAGATAATTATCAAAGAAACTCAACTCATGATTCAATATGTATTTCTGAATTTTGTCCCATCTCCCAAATCCCTCTATATAAGTTGCATAAATTATTAGTTAATCGCTCTCCAAAGTATAATAGGTTTATTTATACACTTAATTAAAATTCATTTCTAGTAACGGATCATCATAAAATTTCATAAACTTATTGAGAAGATCAGTGAACTCTTATTCTTATTCCAATTACGCTTCGGTCTTCTCAATTCTTACCATGTATCTATTAATGTCAGGGATTTCATCATATCTGTGATTAAATACCTTCATATATTGTTATATCTCCTTTTGTGTTTTGCCCATGCTATTGGCAATATTCATAATATCACTTCTACCATATTTGATACAGGATTGCAAGAATACTTCGAATTCCTTTGCTCTCCACTCAAATCCACTCTATCTCAATTTATTCAATTATTTTTCCTCCATTTGAGTTAGAGGTAATAATTCAATGTCTAATTGAAAATCAAGGTTCTTTTGTTTGTATAACTCATAAAGCTTATAGTTTTCATCTCTTTACAGCAATTCTTTATATTATTGGGGATCTGAATAGAACTTATGGGCTTCAATAACAACTTCTGTACATAATTTAGAAAACTATGGCAAGATTTCCCCTTTATTGGATTATTCAACCTATTTATTAACTTAATTCAATTTAAGCTATTATTCTATGACTTGAAGATCCTTTTCATTATTTGGGTCTTTAAAGAAGTCAAATACTTTAATTGTTTTAACACCCAATTCAACTTTATCAATTTTATCTTTAATTATCTTGAATTTCTTATCAATTTACTAATTCAATTATTCTGTGAGTTCCTCTCCTCTTTTCAAGAGTGTCTCAATATCTTCTTCAGTGTAAGGTTCATCCTTCAAAATTTAACTCGCCCCATAAGTGGCAATGCTTTTCAAATCTTCCTTCTTATTCATCATTCCAACCATCTAAGAATGACCTTTATCAATAATCATCTGTTCCCATCTAAGTTTAATTTATTGTCTCTCTATAATCTTCTCTTCCACAGTTGACTAACAAATTAACCGATAAACCATAACATTCTTTTTCTATCCGATTCTATGAGCTCTATCCATAGCCTGTTGATCTAATTGAGGATTAAAGTCACTGTCATAAATAATAACAGTATCTGCGGCAGTCAATGTTATACCCAATCCTCCAGCTCTTGTTGACAATAAAAATATAAACAATTCTGAATCTGGGCTCTAAAAATTCCTAATATTTTCATCCCTAACTTCAATTGGTGTTGATCCATCCAATCTACAGTATTTATACTTTCTATAATTTAAGTAGTCTTCTAAAATGTCTAACAGTTATGTAAATTAGGAGAATAATATGACTTTGTGATTCTCATTATATAATTTCTTGAGAAACATATCGAGTACTTTCAGTTTACCTGAATTTTCAATCAAATGCTCCCCTAAGGATGGCTGGTCTCTATCTTCTAATTCTGGAAACATATACAAATGTTAACAGATCTTTCTTAATTAAATAAGGATGTTCATTAGCGATTTTTAAGTTGTGACTCCCACCACTTTCTTATTTAATATAATGTTTCTGTAATGTGTCTTTTACAAAGGAGTCATCTAAACATAAAGATGGATTTCCTTTTTGGGTGGAATATCCAAGGCCACTTCAGATTTCGTTCTTCTTAACATAAAGGCTTAAATTATCGACTTAGCCTTCTCTATCATATTCATATTTCTCTTTTCGTATTTCTCTTACAACATTTCCTTTTCAGACATCAATTTATTTATGAAGAACCACTGATCAAATGCCTCACTTGAAGTGAATAATTGGGGCATCAAATAATTGAGTAAACTCCATAACTCATGCGGATTATTTTATAAGGGAGTACCTGTTAATAATAATCTAAACCTAGAACTGAGCCTCTTCAATGTTGTAAAGAACAAACTCTCCTCATTCTTCAATTTATGTGCCTCATCTATTATTAAGTATTCAAATCTGTATTTGTTCAAGATTCTTTCATTATTAATCACACATTCGTATGAAGCCACTATAACATCATAATCCTTCTTATTTAAATGTTTGTTGAAATCATGTCTCCATTCTTCAGTGGCCATCATCTTTAACACACTGCATTTTGGCAACCATTCTGATAACTCTCTCTCCCAATTAGGCACTGTACTTAATGGTCCTACTATCAAATGAGGTCCAGAAATATTTTTGAACTATTTCATGAACCCCAAAAGTGCAATTGTTTAAATTGTTTTACCCAAACCCATTTAATCTGCTAATATTCCATTTAACCCAGCCTCCTACATACTGATCAACCAATTCAATCCTTATAGCTAATATCCGGTTAGTTTTCCCTTTTTCAAAATACTTGGTTGTGTTTTGAGGTATGTGTTTGGCAAATTACTATTCTCATCACCTTGCTTTTTGTTTATGTATTAGACATATTATTTGGCCTTAGAAATCAAATTATCCATTTCTTCCTCCACTTCATCAAATAATATGGATAGTTTGTCACTTACCTATTGATCTTTTAATTCTTGTTTTGAAACACTGGTAACCTTGACTGGCTTCTCGCAACTTAACTTGTACAAATACTTCTCTTACTCTCTTTTCAGATCATCAATCCGCAATAGCTATTTATGATCTACAATATATCATACTTCCTTCTTAGCATAGAGTTCTTCCTCGTTTTATTCAACGTCTTCGGACTATTATACTTTGCTATATATTATACTAAAACACTCTCATCTTCACTTTCACTCATTTTAGATGCACAACTAATATTAATTATTTAAACTTAAATATTAAGTTAAATTTTAGAATATGGTTTTTTTAATCGGAATTTTATAAATCTCCAAAATTATAAGATGAAGAAACTTAAGGGTTTACAAACTTAATTTCATATTTCAATTAATGGTTCAACTACTTTTTATTGATCTAAGGGCTGAGTGATTGGAGTTTATTCTTAAGAATGCTTTAGTTTCTGATGCTGCTTTAGAGCTGCTTTTGAAGAATAAGTGTGTGCACAATTAGAACATTTGAAAGGTTTAGTTATGCAATTCTTTCTCGAGATTCTTTTATGTAATACCTAATATAAATAAATTAAAATAACAACAATAATAATAACGAGCAATTAATAAATTAAAATATAAGTTATACAAATACCTCATTATTGGATACTTATTTTGACAGCCTTGCTATGCATCTATGTGTATCATCTAATCTGGCTTAAAGGAACTAGGCGAGAAGATGTTATTTCCTAACCTCGAGTTTATAGCTCATTTTTAGATTATATTTTGGTTCTAATCCTAATTAATTAAAATTTAAACATTCACTTTCACATTTTGTTTTATGAGTTGACTAATCCATTGAATCCACCAGCATAACTTTTTAATAAATTTAAACAATAATTTATTAAATACTTTTTTAATATAAATATCCGAGATTATTTATTTAATAATTAAATCATTATTTATTTCTTTAATTACGATAAGTATCTTAATCCCACGTATATTCACCTTTTCATATCATTTCTATGATAGATAATCAAAAAACCAAAAATAAACATATCAATCGTAAGCAATAGACAAAGCTTATTCAATCCTAAAAGATTAGCCATAAGATGATTATCTCAACTTCTTCCTTATAAATTCAGGAATCCAATAAATTGAAATCCTAAAATAAATTTAAAATATGGAATCCTATCTATCAAGTGGCATATCGAATATTCAAAGTAATTTGTAAATGAAATAACCATTCTATAAAAGATTTCATGAAGAAAATTTAACATTAATTTTGATTTCTTGCTTTAATTTTGCATTTAATAAAAGTTATTTTTATTCTATTTTCATTAATTAGTCAATTAAGAATTAATCTATTATTTTCAATAAAAACTATAAATGATATATTGCAAGAGAACTTTATAAGCATAATGACTAACCTTTTTGTAATTAATGAAAATTTTGATGCTAAACAATATTATCTACTCAAATTTATACTTCTGATTTAATCTATAGTTTATATAGATTAATATTTTCTTTCTCTTAGAACTCTTTGGGTTAGGTGTTATAATCATTTATGATTTGTATCCAAATCAATTGTGTTTTATATTGATTAATTTTTTACTTTTATCAATTCTCAAATTCTTTATAATTCATCCAATTCCTATTCCACTTGTTTTTCCATGAATTTTACTTACTCTACTTCAGCTTTTCTTTACATTACTAATTCATCCTAATTTTACATTCATTAGTATTAAAGTAATCGTCATTTTCTTTAATAGATATCCGTTTTCTGGGAATTTGATATAGTTTAATAAACATTGCTTTGAGATTTTAAAGTTTAACAACAGCTTAGCAACATTTCTAAAGTCAATTCTATTTTAATTATGCTATCATATGTTTTTTGAAGATTAAAGTATTTTTTATTAACTTTCTCATTATGTTCTTTTCATGCTATGATTTAGATATCCTTAGCTATTATTTAATGTGAATATTAAAAATAGAACATTGGTTGATATTTCTTCTAGCAAAGTATCAATTCCTTTTAATTTCTCTTTTGAAATATTCACTTTTAAGTTGTATCCCTTACAGCATCCTCTCATCAAACAATGACGTTTACTCGAATTATTTTTCTTGCTTTTCTATTTATTTATTATAAATCTTCTTTATTCATCATCATTCTAAGTTTAAAGAGAGTATATTATTATAATAACTCACTAAATGATTACCATTATTAGTATATATATGAAACTTAAATTCTAGTAATATAAGTAATTTATTGTAATTAAGTGTCTGCTTCTATTACTCTAAAATTTCAGTAGCAATATCATTTCTCCGCAACAACACATTCAAAAGCAAGTAATCCACTTATTTTAATGATTTCTTGTTAATTTTGAAGATGAGATTTTTTTACTAGAATTTAAGTAATTACTAATTGATATTTAATTTCACTTATTTTTAAGTTGTAAAAAAAAATAAAAAATTGCCTGCTGTCGGATTCGAACCGACGCGGAGTGAGCTCCAGCAGATCTTAAGTCTGCCCCCTTAACCAGCTCGGGCAAACAGGCTGTGATACAATTTTGTATATGTTTTAGCTGATATAGACAGTCACTCATAATTAAATGCATGATGAAAAATTTTAATATACACGATCTTTATAGCTAAAGAACACTGGTCCTTTGAAGAAGTAGAAACCAATTCTTTAAGAGATGGAGCTGGCAATCAGCTTAGACCATCGTTCCTGAGAAGTTATAAATTTAAATGCTTAGAAAGGGTTAGTATATTCTTCCTAAATTTTATGATAAATCAATGCCTACATTTCTTTAGGTAGCAAATTTAGTAACCAAGACATCAAATGGATTAGTTAGTAAAATAGAAATCCTAAGGAACCAAGCATACAGGTAAACTTCCTTTCCTTTTTCCTCTCAAGATTCTTTAAAAACATCATCATTAATAAGGGCTCTAATTGATCCATTTATGTTTGTTATCAGTAAATTTTATCGTCAATTATTTCCTTATTTTCTGAAGACATAATTATAATAATAATATCTATGTTTAATATCATTATTAGATATGAAAATATCAAACTTAATTCAAACAAATTTTATATTACTCATATTTTAAAGTCTGTGGGTGGTGATGTAGCTAATCTTACTTTCAATACTTCGCATCTTCCCTCTGTTATTAGTTTACTATGTTCGAATTATGCAGAACGTTTCCCATCAGCACTAACCTAATTAATCATATTTAAATATATACAGCAGTCCAATTATCAAATGTCCAAAGAATGTAACTAATCATAGGCTATTTTAAATTTTGCCCAGGTTTCATAATTTCAGGAGAATTGTTTTTGCCATAATAAGGTATGCTACTCATATCATATTAATTTACATTGAGCGCGATTGAAAAGTTAGCCAGCGCCATGAACAAAATACGTTTGATTGAAAGCAAATCCATTTTCATTAGTATATTTCTTGATGATAATTCCAACCTCTCTATACATTGTTCCTGGTTTTCAAACAAGATTTTATATGATCAGGAACAAATAGTCATGCGAAGATTTTTCCTGGCCTGTAAGGACCTGTGAATTTCAATTTGTTTTTCTTGACCTTATTATTTTGTGATAAGTTTTATGAATTGGTCAACACTGCTTAATGCATTATGTAAAACTGTATTGAATATGAGTAAAACTGGACAGTCTATTGTTTCGCAAATGTAAGTCCCTATTGCAGAATCCATTAATTATTTTAATTTGGATATCTTAAATCTTAAAGAAGGCAGCAAAATATCGAACTGTCCTTAAAACCTCATCTCAGGGACCCCTTACCATTTTCCTCCTGAAATTATCACTGCTCCGCCAGGTATTTAGTTATTCATCTCAATTTTATTGTAACAGCCAGAAAGGATAGAAAGCTTGACAATATTACTGATTTTCAAGAGTAGAAATTTATCTTGCTTCCAGAATCTATACCGAATTATCTCCAGAAGGAAATTATTGTTTATGATTTATTTGAGATTTATTAATGGTGTTCTTATGGTATTTCATAATCATATCCGTGATGTGATGGAATTTGTAATGCATCTGCAGCAAACTGATCAATTCAATTTAATGTTGATACTTCTGAATATTAAAAATTATGCAATTGCAAATAAAGTCCATATGTTCCTTTTACAGGTAACCATTTATTCAATTTCCAGATAAGTGATTCGATAATATCATGCTAAATTTAGATGTTTCTAATGAGCTCTGGGGTTTGCCTGCATTTATGGTAACAATAGTTTTTATTATTTTAATTAGCAATACATATATAATATTAAAATATCACTAGAATTTATTCATTCAAATTCAGTTATTAATTTCTAAAATATGAGTTACTCAAATTCCAAGTTATCTTCTTATTTAAGATCACCTTATACTGCTCCTTCGACTGATTCCTCAAGGTGGAAGTCAACTCCTTTGATAGGTAAAAATTGATATTTGAATTTGAATTCAGGTATATCATTGATTGAGAGAATGCCATACGAAAGATATAATGAGCATGTACCTGAATCCAAAATAGAATATATGCCTATAGAAAAACGATACAGGGATTACTTATAAGACCGAAAATATTTCCAAGATCGTTACAACTACGTTGTTGCCATTCCAAGACTGGAAAGAAAGGAATAGATATTTCCTTTAGAATAATATCAAGATACTTTGAATTACATTCCTTATCAAAGACAATAAGTTTATTCTAGATTTAATTATTGATTAAACATTCATATAAAATTTTAAGATAATTGTTATTTTACAAATAAAGAAGATTGGAAATAATATCCTAACATTGTGGAGCTTGAGGAAAGGACAAAATCAATTAAAATATGATAAACAGGTTTTCAAGATACCTAAGATTGAAGAGAATGTATTATGAATACAATCTAAGTAGTCATTTTTATAAATTGAAAATGATGTTAACTATTTTAGTCTTTTTGTAAATTATAAGAACGAAGATGTAAGCTAATGGTAGCGAAAATATTTATAACAAGAGTTAATATTAATTAATTCATGCAACTATTTAATAAACTTCAGTTTTTAGAAGGAGAACAATAAGAGATAGAAAAATTCGATGGCAAATAACAATTCTTTATAAGATAAATAAGATTCAATAGATACCAGAAATCATTTTTCCATCATCACTAATTTGTTCTATCTCCCAAGTAAATGAATTTGGCTTCAACCCAACCACTAAAACTAATATAAGTTTTTGAGTATCTTATTTATTTGTTTTAATGTTCATTTAATGATGAAATACACCCTATGACCCCAATATCTTCGATCAAAATGTTTTAGAATTTAGTTTTTATATAAAATAATTAATCAAATTTTTCAAAAAAATAACCTATTGAGATAGAACAACATTGAATCGAATCAAATGTAAGTAGAAAACCAATTTATAAATTATGAATCTGAATGAAAAATTTGTTTTCATTTGACTATTTATGCTTCTCAGCAGAAACAGGTTAAAATAATTTCTAAATAATAGATCATTTATATTGTTTAAAAGAGTCACACGAAACCTTATGAATATGATCTGAGTTACTTTCAAAGGTAACTAAATTGGTAATTTGAATTAATTATTTTTACAAAGCAATTATATCAATCAAGTAATTTAATTATATAATAATTTATGAAAAAATACAATTAATCAACAATAACAGATATTCATTATAACAAACTATTGCGCCAATAAGTATCATTTAGCAGAAACCAATCAACCATTCAGGAATGCATATAGCTGCTTTTGAAGGATCCTACCATTAGAATTGAACAAGAAAATGAGAAACTCGGTTTACTCTTGAGAGGCCATGAATTCTTTCGTATGAGCGATAGCAATTTCTTAAAAGAATGTTGTTAGGTAGTAACTATTTAAAATTAAGTTAATGAGATTCGAATAGTTCCAAAAAAATTAATTGATCTTTCAAAAGAACGATTTTAATAAGAACAAAGTTATTATAATTTTGACAGGCGATGTCGTTTTGAATAAAGGTAACCAAGAAATACTTCTTCTCTAACATTTTGGATCAAATCTTCTCATTTTAGGAAGTGAATACTATTCTGAAATGTATACATACATAATTTTAGGCCAGATTGGAATGTTATCTCTAAAACACCATGTAAGGCAGCTACAATATCCAGACATGATTTCAGAGTTAATCTTTTGACTTCAGAAGTTTGCCGAGTTACCAAGGAGATCTCATTAATATATAATTTTCCTATTTTCAAAAATGTACCTTACTCAAAAGTAAGAAAATTTTATGCAAATTCCGTCACCTAAACATTTTAATGTTTAGATATAGTGTATCTTCAAGAGTAAATGGCAAAACAAATCTATTTGGTTATAGATGGTATATTTGAATTAAGAGAATTAGAAAAAGGAGTTGCAAAAGCTGTTCATATATATACTTAAGGATCGTTAATTGGTGAAAATGAATTACAACATCAGTCATCCTTTAGAAATGGTACTGCTTTTTGTATAAGTGAAGAAGGCCTATTACTACTATTTGACTCAGAATACTTTTAGGATCATGTTATACCAGAAATAATTGACAACATACCAAAATCTTGTTTAATCCAATATTTCAATCAAAAGGACTCATCTAAAAACAAGGTAGTTTTAGTAGAAGAACTCAACTAAAAGAGAACTATATCTCGACAATATAATTTTAGAAGATCATTTGATAATTTAGATACCTTCCAAAACTAACAATTAGCTAATACAAAACTTATAAAACAAAGAAAATCTTCACAATCATTTAATTATTAAAAATCTAATTTGTTAGGAGATACTAATTAGATTTTTATTAATAATTTTCAACAACAAATTACTAATCAACCAGAATTCATATAAAACATCAAAAAGTAGCATTAAGCTCCTAATTTTTCAGAATTAAATCAAACCACCAAAAGAAAATCTTAGAAATCCACTCGAATTTTGAACGATTATAATGAAAATGCTTCTAATATTATAGAAAGTCCAAATCCATTCATAGTCAATCGAAAAAATTAATTCTTGCAAACCACATAAAAAATTAAACAAACTAATACATAATTTTAGAAGAAGTTAAAGTAATAATTTTATCCAATTGGGACATTAAACAATGAATTACTGAATAAATTCTTGAATTGTAAAGAAGAATATAGTGATATTGCAGCCAAAAATAGAATGAATAGGACTTAATCATAAACAAATAAGGTTAAAAAAACCATAAATATTAATAAATGATTTATAATAAATATAAAAAATATGTAAAAATGGTTTCGGAGGGGATCGAACCCTCGACCGTCAGCTTATTAGACTGACGCTCTAACCAACTGAGCTACGAAACCTGTATTGATGAAAATATTTCTAATTTTCATAAATACATCTAGGGATAAAAAATAGAATATAACTATGAAATATATAAATTCGGACAACTTAAGTTTTTATTTTGTTCTAACACAATAGCATAGTGGATCAAGATTTGTTAAAAATAAGGTTAAGACTTTTGAGACTAATAGAAAAACAAATAAATTCTTTTTTCTCAAACAATTTGGTTTATCGTTTCTTCTTTCACACATAAATAATTTACTTTAATGATTATTGGATCGAAAAAATGATCAAAAATATTTGGATTAAATGCAAGTATTGAAAATGAGTTTATTAATTTAAAACACGCTTCGTCTCTAACAGATCAATATTTGTTTTGAATCTGTCTTAATCTTCTTTAAGTCACCTATGTCATTATTCTGTTAACTAAAGCAAGAGATGAAAAGAAGGTTTCATACAACTTATGAAACCAAATATATATAATAAGAATGAAATTATTCTTCGATAGTTTGAAACATTCTCAAAATAAAATTTGAGAGATATGGATAAACAAAAATCAACTGAAATTAAATCTTCTTTTTAGGGTTTAAAGTTATGCTTAATGCTGATCTATTACACTTATTAATAGAAGAAATATAAGAAAACAATAATTTATTAGTATTTAGGTTATGGGATGAATAATTAATATAGTATAGTAACATTAAACCGCTTAGTTAAGTCTGCAAAGTAATCTCAAACCTATAGTTTAATAATAGAAATATTGCGAAGTTAAAAATGTAAATTATTTCTACCATTTTCAATCATTATTTAATAAATTAATTCATTGTATAGGCCAAACAGCCTATTAATCCTTTCATATAGTTCAAATCTAACATTTCATTTGCACCATGAGCATTTGAATCAGGCCCAAGCACTCCTAAAACAAGGAATTCGGCCTAAGGAGATCTTTCGTTTAATTAATTTAAAAATGGAATGGATGCCCCTTCATGAAAAACCCTAGATTCTTTATCATTAAAAAAGAGTTTTGAGGCTGTATTTAGGATATCTTTTAATTTTGGGCTAAAGGATTTAATATTTAGTCCTGTTCCTGCAGCGATGATATTGGCTTTAACATCTGCATTAAATGGTGGATCTTTTTCAAGTAACTACTTCACAAAAAGGGCAGCTTCTCTGGCACATTTATTAGGTGGTAATCTAATAGACAATCTTATAGTAAGCTCTGGTATTATTTAATCATTGACTTATCGAGCTGAAGGAAATCCATCCTACCCTATATAAGACACAGAGGGTTTCCAATTTCGATTAATATATTATTGTATTTTGCAAGATTCCATTTTATCACACTATCTAGAAAACTCAATTTGCACTAGATTAGCCGATTGTAAACATTCTTCATAGCGATCAGCTGGAATGATTGTTTGTAGTGATTTATGAACTTAACCAGTTACTGGATCCTCCAATCTGTTTAATAAAGTTCTCATAATGTTCAAAGCTTATGGAGCTATTCCACTTTCATCTGAATTAATAGGAGCATCTAATACTTTCACACATAAGTCAATTTTCATTGAACCTCTAAGTGAACTCGTCAACCATAATCTCTCATAATCTCCACTCCCTGAATCTAATGCTACCATTATATCAACTCTTTTTAATTCTAGTTTATCAAAATATTGCATAAGAAAATTGCTTCCACTTTCTTCCTCACCTTCAAACAACATCTCTATGGTTGGATGTTCCAAATTATGTGATATCAAAGTTTATACAGCTGCAATAGCTGCGTACGGAGCATAACCATCATCTGCAACTCCCCTTCCATACATTCTATGCCCTTCTATTACAGGTGTCGTAGGGCCAAAACCCTCCCTCCATCCAGGGAAATGAGGTTGCTTGTCATAATGACCATAATAAAACACAGTTATAGGATTTTAAGCACAAATTCTAACATTTATCGCTTTAGGAGCCCCTTATATTGACAATACTTCCACTTTGCAATTAGGGATGTTTTATGACTAGATATAGAAAAAATAATACTTGAATCCAAGATACTATGTGATTACAAGCTTTATCAAGAAGACCATTTTCTAACCATTAAGGGTCGAATTGAGGACTTAAATTTGGAATACGAATAAAATCAGCTAATGAAGGCAATATTTACTCTCTTGTAAATTGTTCAATAAATTACTCCATTAATTATTTATTATTTAGAGCAAAGAAATTGTCAAATTAGAACCAAATATCCCTTAAGAACTCAATTATAAGTCATAACCTAAAATATTAGTTTAAAGAGTAAATTGATTTAGGTAAAATAATATGTAGTTTTAATTTGATTATTAAGAAATAATTTGAATAGAATTAAAAGTCAAATTTATTGGTATTTGTGAATTAAAAAAAAATAATTTATATAATCAACTATAAAATATGTAGTTCTCATCCTCTTATCTCACACAATAGAAAACAATAATTTGTAAGCCTAGGTGTTTACAATTTCATATATTTATGAAAAATATCAATAAAAAGGTAATTTTTATAAGATTTAATGCTGATTAATTCAGATTTTTTTTTGAAAGAAATAATCTTACCCGAAAAGGAGACAATCTAATAAAAATACAATTCCCCACTTCATGATCTTTTTGATTATCAAAAAAATTATGATGGAGGAGCTTAAATTAATAATTTGAAGTGTAACACAAATCTACTTTGCAAAGTCTTTGAATGATATAGTGTGCATACTAAAATATTGTTATTAAGTTTTGATGGCAATCGCATGTCATCTAATCCCCAAATTATGATATCCTAAAATTGATGCTATTCAATGTATGGATGCCGATTTTAAATAATTTATGTTAAAACTCTAAAACTCCTATTCTTTATTTTAAATTAATGAGAGTGTACAGTATATCTAAAGATTTTTAATACATACTTGCTAAGTGAGTGAGCTGATGCAGTATATATCTATTATGAGCTAGAAAGGTTTAAAATAAACATTCTAAAACTCAAAAAGATAACTTATATCCCTTAAATATTGTATATGGGATAGTATAATTTTAATTTCCTTAAAACTAAAACAAAGGGATGTTGATATTGGGTTGTATTACTCTCTATAAAGGTTTTAAGGTTGCTCATATACCTCTAATATATATTTCTGATAAGTGTTCAACATAAATTGCTGCAGCATCCCTAAATTAATTTTTTAATTGTAACTAGTGTATTATTCTAGGTGCGATTTTTTTCTGTAGAGAGTGAATCTTTAATTTAATTATTGATTAACTTCAACCTATTAGCTCATGTTAATTATTAGATCCAAGCGTAACCACATTAAGACTCTATGTGTAAGTACTCTTCTTGCTACTCGCTGAGGAGAATGTTGATTTTTTAGAATCCTAGGGAGGGCTGCCTCCTTTGGAACCTGAATTGTATTTTTTTCTAGAGAATCGATAATTTAAAATAAATTATTTCCTAAACATTATTTATAAACTATTTTACAGTCTGATTCATCCTTTCTGTTTGTAGATTTATTTCCCAAATATTTATATTAATATTGAATTGAATTATGTTTGACAATTAGAAAACCCATTAGAGTTTGATCTATTACACTATAGTGATTATTCTACTTTTAGAGTTTTAACTAATTTAATATTATAGGTATTCTAGTAATTTGTTAAGATAGGAACATATATTTTTATTTTTATTTCTTCCATCTATATCATCAGCAGATTAGAAACTTAAATATGTATATCCCATGAGTTTTTGAGAAATTCTTCAAGGTAAATTTTGAATAATTCTGGAGGGGGATATTCCTTATGGATGCCATTTAGAAAAGTTGATTTCTACATTTGTTAAAGGGTAGATGTAATGTAAATTCGAATGCAGCTTCTCTCTAAAGTCTATTTCAGACATATTAAGATTCGATTTTTTTCTTCTAAGAATATTGTAAAGATATCCTATTTACAGTATTAATAGCGTTACTAAAGTTAATGAATACACAATTCTTTTGTTGTGAGTAGCGTAAGTATTGATTAGATTTATAGGTTGATTATGTTAATTTGTATGGAAAATTAGAGAAATTAAACCAGTTTAGTTTCTAAAATGTTGTTCTAGTAGATATTTTTGAAGGTTGGGTGAGTATAAGTTCAAGTAATTAAAACAAAGGGCTTAAAATAGTCATTGGTTGAATTAATCTTTTTCAGTATATTAGGGAAAGCTTCATTGAATGGTATGATCTCGACCGCTGCATAGTTAATTTGTTACTATAATCTATAATCGGGTTTTACCACATTTAGTGTCATAAATTTCATAATAAGAAATTGCCATATATGAAGT